>WBND01001264.1:153002-174745 GCA_013398595.1 Tychaedon coryphoeus
AAAGAACAGGAGTAACCCAGAAAAGATAAGTCATTCTCTCTCCACAGGCGCTTTTTACATTGTCCTTGCCATGAGACCATTAATCTCTTTCTAAAAAACGGCCCTAAAATTTCTTTGGCCTTTCTTCTTGATAATAGTTTGTCTAATTTTGAAAATCATTTCAGATAGTCTTACTTCATATAAAATTCTCAACTTACTTAATCATAACTTATATATTTACAGATTTTTTTTTAAAGATCATATCCAGAAATTTTGTGGGTTTTTCATTAGTCAGATACTCAGTTTTCTCAATTTTATCCGAGAATTCTCCCCTAGTCAGTTCCAGTCCAATTCTAGGACATTGTGATCTATGCCTTGCACCACAGCACAATATCTTCTTCATCTCTAACTTATTATCCCTGTCATTTTGTGTTCATTCTATCCTAAAACACAGTATCACAATATTCCTGGGCAGCCAGACTGAACTCTGAAGATACCCTTGCTCTGATTGACAGGCTGAGCTGTAAAGATCTCCATGGGTCCCTTAAACCTATGTATGTCATAATACAGGTAGTCAGAGCAAACAGCCTCTAACTGGACAGAACATGTGTCTAAAGTACAAACTGACTTTTGGATAAGTCGAATATATTCGTGCATTGCTTTCAAAGTCCCTTTGGGTAGGGAAAGGGGGAAGCATTTAAGCTATGAAGTTGTGTGGAGCTGTTTATAGCATAACAAGCATAGACAATTTGCTAAATAAAGAAACAGTCATCATGCTTCTTTTCAGTTCTGAAGCAGTGCCATGACTGTGAGATAGATGAAATACAGTGTCGGGAACTCCTGAAACCGATTGTGGTATGCATTTGTAGCACGACATCCTCAAATGTGCCTAATTTGCTCTTACTGTTGTAAGTAAGGAGGTAGCTAAGAAAATAATGCCTATATGCCCCTGTGAACATAAGTCTTTGTTTGGTAGCAATAGCAGAAATTCTGACACTGACTAATGAACAAAAAAGACAGCACTGATAACAAAATGCTGTGAAGAACAAAAAACTGTGAAATATCTCTTTATTAGGCAGAAGGAAGACTCTAGTAGGAGGTAGTGCAAACCTCTGTGCAACAAGGTTTAGTTAGTAGAAAGATCCCTGGTAAATGTTTGTCATTTGGAGTTGAACATATAGCAATGTGTTTTCTGGACCAAGTGCAACAGCATGGTATGACTTTGTAGAGATCTAGACCTGAACTTTGGACAAGATGCAGTTTCCCAGCCTGAATGAGAGATAGGACAGTTGGCACAAAATGGCTTGGCACCCGGCACTGAATCAAAATCACAATACCTAACATTGGTAATGATGAGGGTTTGGACTCTATCCCATCTGCAGTATTTTTCAGACTTTAATTTCAAAGCAGAATTTCTGTTCATTTTCTGTCATCCAGTCATTTCCAGCTCATCTTGTACTGCTGGTGTACTATGTGAGGCTTGAAGACAGGTTGAGAGAGCAGGCATTGCTCAGCCTGGAGAAAAGAAAGCTCTGGGGAGCTTTATTACAGGCTTCCAGTACTTAAAGATGGCTTGCAAAAGAGATGAGAGTGGCTTTTTACACAGGGACATGGCGATGGGACAAAAAGAGCAGAGATTTATATTAGATTCTAGGAGGAGCTTCTATGCCAAGATGTTGAGACACTTACACAGGCTGCCCAAAGAAGCTGTGGATGCCCCATACTTGGTAGGGAACTCAAGGCCAGGTTGGATGGAACTTTGAGCAACCAGGTCGAGTGGAAGGTGTCCCTAGGGCAGCAGTCATGGATCTTTAAGGTCCATTCCAAACCAAACTGTTCTGTGATACCATGATATCAAGGAGTTGCTCTTACTAAGGGATACTCATATTATTCACAGCATGACAGCTCTCTAGAAACCTTCTAGAATTGGCATAAGCACTAAAATCCTGACATGTAACTATTTGATTGCATGTCTTCCTCTGGCCTTTCCTTGGAAAATTCCTTATATCCTTTTTTTCCAGACCTGTCTTGTCAGCCATATGAACGGTCAGGATTTGTCTTTAGCTCATACTCTCAAAGAGATTGAGTTCTTTTAATCTTATTAGAAATGTCTGTTCAGAAGTAGGTGTTATCTACAGAGAAAAGAATTGCATCCTCAATTTCATGTGGCATGTCCTAAAACCTCTACTTTCCTGCCTTCTATCAACAGGCAGGTAAGAAATGTAAAATCACTGTTGCGAATGAGAGGTTAGCACCTTCAGTGAGCTGCCTTAACCTCTTGTTTTACCTTTGGTGTAAGGAGACCACACCAGAATTTATTTCCATTCTTAAATGTTCCCACTGTTTTTCCTCTGTTCTTTCCACCCACTCATGCAAAACCACTGTGCACCATACGGGTGTCAGCTGAGCTGTCGCTGAACATAACACATCGCAGGTTTTATGAGCTGTGCTCCATTTCACACTGGTGAGGAACACAGAAAACCAGGTTTATTTATACTTACTTGTATAGAGAGCCAAGAGACTCACTTTGCAAGCAGGTGGGCTTGCTGGGAGGAATAAACTAGGTTTTGACAGCTCTTTGCACAATAAAATCTCTTGCCTGCTGCAAACTCTATCCCCTTTGTATGCATAGGTTCAGGTCAAGAGTGTGGATGGTCACTTAAGTGCCTCATAAACCTGCCTAGAACTTTTCATCTTGAGTTTTATATGGGATGTATTAAGAAGAGTTTTGCATGAGTGAGGCCCATATATACAAGTCCTGCATGCGTTATTAAAGTGTTTCTTTCTTTAAGTAATAGAGCACTGTGGAAGAGAAATAAAAAAGGCCAAACTTACCAAAAAAAAAAAAAAGCTTACAAAAAGCCTTTTTTTGACATAAAGACCACAGATATCAGACATTACCTAAAAATATTCATGTACATCTGATGTCTTATATAGATAACTACAAGGTGTTCTGGCTGAACAAACATTAATTCTTTACCACTTAATTCCTCAACTAGGAATTAACCAGAACAAAAATGAGTTGTTTGTGTAACTTAGGTGAACATATGTTTGGCTATTTTTGACATGGGGATCTTGACAGTTTTACATATAGGGCTGGCTGATACTTAGCTGTCTCATTACTTCCTAAATGAGCTTGATCTTATCTGAATTTCAGATATATAACATAGAATAAACTTCAGAAATGGCATGCTATGAGCAAAAAGACATGTTTTTTCTCTTGGGAACATCTTGCATTGCCATCTTTGCAATAAGCCTGAAGACTCAACTAGAAGCACTTAACTAACTGGGAGAAAAAGTAATGTTAATACTCAAATTTTAATCAATTTCAAAGGAGTTCCTTTCTGCAGCTATCTTCAGAAAGCTCAGAAAGTGTCCTGTTTGGAATGAAGGATGCAGCTATGACCTATTGCCGTTGAAAACAGCAACTCCTGATATTCTTTTATTCAGTAATATACATATATGTGTGTTAGAACAGTGACTCACTTTTGAGAATGGATAGAAAGCATAAGCATGACAGAAGAGGGATTTCAAAGAGCAAGTCTGTATGTTTCCTTTAAAGGTAGTCTTTTTTGGTGGTGGAGAAAAAAATTATTGCTTGCCTTTACTGACATAAAATCTGCTGTGAAAATGAAAAGTAAATCTTTTTCTGCCCACAGGCAGGAACAGTTGCCCAGTTGAGGGATGTTTCCTTCAGTGATATTGAGTATTTTCTGTTGGGATTAATTTTTTTCTACAAAAAAGAAAAGATCAAAGCTTCGTCTTCAATATAGGTAAAGTCTGTCTCAAGGAGAAGATACATAATATAGTAACGCACAGTGTCCCTGACATGCAATGCAATGCAGATTTATTCATAACCTGATGCAATCTACTGGTAAATCTGCATTCACTGATTATAGTGAGTCAGACCTGGAGAAATGGCAGGAGTGCTTTCCAGCACACAGCTTGTCCCATTGGATACCTGCCCAAGGAGGTAGGAATACTGAGTGTCTTACATCTGGACTGGGAGAACGCTGCAGCTTTATTTGGGTCAGAGTAGGAAGATGTGTTGGACCATCATCCTCTAGCTCTGTTAAAACATCTGATATTGATGCAGAATGAATGTACAGAAAGAAACTTTCCCTCACCACAGTCACACTGGAGGCTGTGCAGCAAAATAAAATATTTCTCCAGTAGATTTATTTGCTTCGGAGTGGCTCTGCAAAGAGGACTGCTAAAGCACATGCTGTGTCCCTCGAGAAAAGTTCTGCCTTTTCTGGTCACCTGTCCCTCTGTGATGTCAGGCAAGCACATATCATGCTGCTGACACAGCATACACTCCGTTTGTGTGTGCCAGGGTAGGGGAGATGGTGTGTTCCTGTGGGTGCCTGTCTCAGGGCATGTCCTGCAATGCCATCACAGAGATGAGCAGGAGGCTGCTTACCAAGCTGACCTCAGGCCAGATCAGTTTAACGTGCTGACACGGGCACCGACGTGTAAAAACACTTCTTGTGCTCCTACCCACTCCTAGGAAGAGACCAGAAACTAATACCCAGAAATGCACTGGATTATTCCAATTTATGGAAAACCAGTTGCAAAAACTTCTGAATAAGAACTGAAAGAATCTGCAAAGAAATATTTGCAAAGAAATATTTGCAAAGAAATATTATATGATTATACTCATATAATAAGGCATTTGTCCTATATAAATATTATATGCATCAGCACATGCACACATATGATATCATACACAAGTATGATAAGTCCAAAAATATTCACTGAACTATAGGTAAACACTGACAAATAGTTAAGAATGCATTGTAATGAAAGCATACTCGTAGAAATCCAGATATTTGGTTGTGTTTAATGTCAACAAATGAATTCTGAGAGTCAAGAAAAATTGAATTACAGGCTCAGTTTCAAAACTGGCCAGCTTTGCAAAAGGCAGCATTGCAAGCACAAATAAATCTTTCAGAAGTATGTACAATAATTATGCAGCAGCCATAGTGTAGCATCTAGGTACATATTTTGGAATAAGCAGGGTGTTTTCCCTTAGCAAGAGACATAGAATACTAACGTTAATGCTTGTTTTCTGAATAAATCTGAAAATGTCTACTTGTGCTTCTGTATGTGCATTTTAGAAGCTTTATCTTGGCTTCAGGTTGTAGTCAGGTCATGATGGTCTGAATATATTTTTACCCCAAAACTGCAATGGCTTGAAGTGCTACTAGATTGCAGATCTTCTAGTGCTCTACAGATGGAGGCATGATCTGCTGCCAGTCTTCCTTTAATATTCATTTTCTCTTTTGCTACACTTTCAAGGCCTCACAGACACAATTTTTAGTTAAATTTTAAGACGAGTACAGGACTAGATAGTGTGCTTTTCTACCTAACACAGATCACAGCTCTTTACCTAACAATTTTTCTACCAGGCTCATAATCTTTGGGCTGCAACATCTCTGGGAGAGACAATCTTGATTTCAAAATGTCAAATGATATGCAATTATTTGCTAAGCACTATCATGAGTATGATTTAAAGTGTGAAATGAACCCTGCTCCTTTATGCAGGGAACTTGGCATATCTTTGGATCAGATGAACATGTTGTAACAATGCACTTCTGTATCTGAAAAATTGAAGGGAAACAACTGGATTGATCAAGCTAGAGCATGAAAATTGGAAAAACAGACTGTGCACAAGATGCTATTTTTTGCTGTCAGTTCCAGGGGCCTAGAAATGGTTGCGTGTATAAACACGTCTGCTTGTCATAGATCACTCCTGTGTAATGAGGCAAGCAGCACATGGTGCTGTAGAAATTTAAAATGTGCCAAGATGAAGGAACTGGTACCAACACACAACCACAAAACTAGTCATGCAGAAGATTACCTAACAATGCTAACTGGAAACTTAAATATGAATCCTTTTTATTACCAAAAAAAAAAAAAAAAAATCTGTTTTCCATTTACTTCATTCTAGCCATTGTTTACTTTATGAACACAAATATATCACAATTACAGTGAGTGCTGATGATAGAAGTAATTCCTAAGGGCAGGCTCTTTGTACAGGAACTAGACTTGCATGCAGAAAAGGCAATTGCTATCAGAGACAGAATTAGAAAAATTGGTAGTGTTAAAAATAATAATGCAATGAAAACAGGCATGTTTGGTAAACTCTCGTTCTGTATTTGAGATAAACTCCACGTGATGTCCCCATGTCTGCAGATGAGAGTAGTGGTTTTCCTGTTCTCACAGTTTGTGAGGGTGTTAAAACATGCAACCAATGCCACTGTAGAAACTGTAGAGTTAGAGGAATAGGCAATTGGCATAAAATTTGAGCCCATCTTCTCAAACATGAATAAAATGAGGAAAACCATCCTTTCTCTCTCAAAACACTCATGCTGAAGTTTTTCATCCCTCCAAATTCACCCGTCCTTCTAAAATCTCATTTCCCCTGCTTTTCCAACTCTATTATTTCAAATTTGAACTCCTTCAGTCCCAGCATCCCATTTCCCTACCTCTAGACAACAAAGTTGCTACTGAGTGTGTTCCTCGTCCAGTTAGAGTCCAACACAGACCTTCCTACACCTGCAAGTGGGACAGGCCCATAGCAAAGGCAACATATTGTCCCAGGCTCTGATGGCCTTGGACTGCTTGCTGCTAACTCCATAAAACAAAAAATGTCACAAAACTGTCCTCATTTTCTTCTCTCCTTCTAGAGAAATAACCTACTTGACTGTGTTGAACATTCAATCATTGAAATTTAAATCATGTATTAGATTTTTTTTTCCCCTTCCAATTTGCTATGTTCACAGAAGAGATAATTTGGGAGTCTGAATATTTAATCTCTGAGGAAATTATTGAAGGCTTTTAACAGCATTTTATTTGACCATTGATTTTTAAAGAGCTGGTTATCCTCAACAGACTGTTGCTAAAGCCAAGTAAGAGGTCACTTGGTCTGTTCAGTCTGGAGGAGACTGAGGGGAGATCTCACTGCAGTTACAGCTTCATTGTGTGGGGAACAGGAGGGGCAGGCACTGATCTCTGCTCTGTGGTGACAGTGACAGGACCCAAGGGAATGGCCTGAAGTTGTGTCAGGGGAGGGTTAGGCTTGATGTCAGGAGAAGTTTTTTCACCCAGAGGATGTTTGGCACTGGAACAGCCTCCCCAGGGAAGTGGTCACAGCACCAAGCCTGACAGCACTTGAGAAGCATTTGGACAGTGCCCTTAGGTACATGCTGTGACTCCTGGGGACATCCTGTGCAGGGCCAGGAGCTGGACTCAGTGATCTGTGTGGGTTCCTTCCACCTCAGAATATTCTATGATTCTATGTCGAGTAGCTATGGTTACTTAAAGAAAACTAAAATCTGCAAAGCACAGTGTTTCCAATGAATCTCCATTTAATAAGGTTCTTATTAAGGCTCTTTCTCTATGCTCCTTTCTAAAGTCTTGCAGAAATATATGTTGTGTGCGGTCAAAAGGTGTTTCCCAGAGTGAACATCTGAGCCTGATGAAAAATGTCCCAAATTTGCCCAACTACTTTGTAGCATGTCCGTGTATGCATGTGTACACTTGCAAGTACATATGCAAGGCTGCAAGATTGCTGCATGTGTTTGATGTCTTAGCATTTATGTCTGCAGCTTCATAATTTATAAGGTTGTACTAATATTTTCTAACCTCTAAACAACCACTCCAGATCGGTGCAGATATGGGTGTTTCATTCATCTAGAATCTTTAAACACAGGTTTATTGCCCTTAATATTGGTAGTGTAAGTTTCAGTTAAGCCTGGGCATTTTAGAGCTCTTTCATGACAAGGCGTTATACATCAGGAAAATGGAGAAAAGCGGTTACGTGGATTTTTATTGCTCTGTAGGTGCAGGCTCGGGTATTTGTACTTTGCTGATGTAGTTTTGGGGAAGATGATTTAGCTTTCAACAGTGACCCCTTCTGGTGCACGCGGGGAGAGTCTCCATGCAGCACACACCACCCTGACACTATCATTTCTAATATGAAATACTTTGCTTATAAAAATTATTACTTTCCAGCCGTCATTTGAGGAGCATAAGTGGGAAAAAGGGTTCTATCATAAAGGCCTCACTTCCTTCCTGACCTTGTGTTACTAAGACATCTCTGAGCACTCTTGATTTTTTCTTTTAACACGAAATGTCATTTAACCAAGATCAATGCCTCTTAGCAGAGCTGCATTACTTAGAGAACAGGAATCAATGTTCAGCCCAGTGCTAAACAGAAAAGACTATAAGTAGGGGTCTCAGGCGATAATACCTGTCAAACAACTAATTTTCTTTCTGAGAGTGAAATACTGGAATTTTCATTCTTGCAAATCCATTCCTCCCTTCCTCTCTTTTGCTTCTTTCTTTCTGAAGAACCCTAATGCCATTTAAGATTCACCTTTCAAAACCATTTGACTGTAATGATCGGTGTTGTAGAGCTTTTAGTCTTTATTCTGGCTCTGAAGCAGTCTTCATTAATTTATCAGGCAGACGCCTGTACATTTTAAACAGAACAGTTATAATCCCAGCACTGCAATTGAAGTTTCAAATGCATATAGTACACAACATAGTCAGACATAAAAATCTTGAGCAGATTCATACTTGCTGCTGTCTTCATTTTTGCAGACTGCTAGCTTGTCTACTAGGCATGCCACCATTTCATTTCACTTGATAAGCCTCTAAAAATTGTGCCCTTCTATATGAAAAAGAAATTGTTGTTTCTTCTGGACTGGCACAAGAAATTCTGTCACATTCTTCTGTGAAGTACAACATTTCCTCATCAGTACAGCTTTGCTTTCTCTGTGCTCTTCTAGCATTTTGTTCTGTTTTTTGCTAGTTTCAGTGGGGCTTTTTTGGTTTTTTTTTTGCAAAGGGTAGAGGGGCCGATCTAATTAGATGTGATTCCACTGAGAACACTTCATAGCTTGTGGTGCTGTTAAGCTTACTTTTAGTTCTACATGCTGCATACACTTGTAAAATCATAAAACCTACCAGGAGCTGCAATCAAGTTAGTTATTCCCCTTCCCTGAAGCCGAAGCAGCACCACCACAGTCACTACAGCCAGATAGACATCCAACTTGCTCCCACTGACCTATCCACCCCCAGGATGGTTTCTTCTGGGGCTTGGATAGCACCATTAACTACTCCTGATTCCCCAGCAGATTGTCCCTTACTGTTATTTAACACTGCTATCCTATCAGCTTGCCCTTCATGAATCCAGAAAAGAGGCATCAACCTTTTAAGTGACTTGGGTTCATGTGTCTCAGATGACTGTAGTTGCCTCATAGTCATCACTGCATCTCAGGCTTGATCTCTGGCAATTACTATTACAATGGCTCTGATTGGGAGACAGAGCCAGCCAGCAAAGCACACAGCAAACAACCCAGTAGGGGGAGGGCTGGAACTGCTACCTCCTGTCAGCTGAGGTGAATTGGTCATTACAGGAAGAGCTGTGATAGTCCTTCCCTAGAAAGATTCATCCCTCATTTCACGTGAAGGATAAATGCTTCTCAGCCTCGTTGAACTCTGCATCTTTCATATTTCAGTCTCTGTCTCTCCTAAGTTGCACGCTTTCCCATTTGCTTCTTTTCCCCCTTTCCTGTTGTGGATGTCAGACTCTGTCTCTAAGGTCTACCAGGTTGCTCTTTGCTGACAGCTATGAGCAAAGGCTACAAACCCAGAAAAGTGATTTCAGAGGAAGCCAAAAGGTATTACAGCTTTTTGGGAGGCCAGGAAGGAATGAGCAATGAGGACAAGCCAGGTGGGATAGATCTTAAAACTGAGGAGAAAAATGCTAGTCAGGAGCAGGTATAAGGCCTTTAACTGAAGGTGTTGCCATGGCTGAGACTAAGATGGGACAGGAAAACTGGGAGAGCTATGACAGGGACAGAAAAACATGAAATTAAGCTTGAGACAAGTGATGGGAATAGATGAGACAGAAGTGAAAGAGCTGTTGATACTCCTCACTGAAACTCCATCAGACTGGCTTGTTGTAAACTGGCTGTTCATGGCTTACTGATTACATTCATTGTGGAAAAGAGAGTATGAAGATGGGGATTATTTATTCCTTGTTTCTCAGCTACTGCAGGATTAGCTTGCACCCAGACTGTTTCAGGATCTAATTCCTCTGCTGGAAAAGAGGAAGAACAGCATCTCCTGAAGATCCTGTTAAAAACATTCAGTAGTTTCTAAAGACTATTGCATGGTTTACTCAAGCATGATAGACCCCCACAGCTTCTTTGCCATCCACTGAAGTTTATTTCATGACAAAAAGCATGTGGGATGAATAGTCTTTACCATATTTAATACTAGTAAATATTCTGATGTGTATTCTTTTTAATATCATTAGGCCATGTAACCCTGCGACGGCTTTCCCAAATGGTGAAGTGTCATGAGTTTTGGAAAGGATGGCAGTGCTCCTTGAAGCATCCTTGATGGCATTTATAGTACCTCTAGAGCACCAAGAGCTCTGTTTCAAATTGTCTTTTCTTGGTTTTAATGTCCATTGGCTTCTAGGGTTTAGATCTCATTATTTTTCATTGCTTCCTTTCAAAAGGGCAATAAAAGGGTTGATTAAAAAAATAAATAAATCAATAAGGCCAAACAGTTCGAATAAAATCAAAAATACAAAATAAACATGATTTTTTATACTTTTCCTGTGTTCTATTGCTAGCTATATGAACATTTCATTGTTCTGCTTGTTTATCAAAGTCACTGCATTAGACCATGGGGCATAAAAACTTTTAATGGAAAACTTCTAGAGAAAAATCACTGCTAGAGCATTTTTGTACTGAAGTATACTCACAAGAAAAAATATTAAAATAGGTGAACCCATACACGACAATTTGGATCCAGAGTTAGCTTTCCAAATCTTTTTCTTCAGGTTCCCTGACAGTGTATAATTTTTAAGCAAAGATACACAAAAATTAAAAAGCAAACAGCACTAATACTGTGCAGATTTTTTTTTTCTTTTTTGTCAAGAAGGCCCCTGATTCTGCAGGATGATGTAAGTACCCAGAGGACTACAACATCTGGCAGGTCAAGGTGATTTGTGAAGGTGAAAAAAACCACTTCTTAAAAGTACAGACTTCAAAGCTTCCAGTGTCCAGTTCCTCAAACACTCAACTAAATGAGGGCTGAAACAGGAGTGGAGTAATAAAAATGTGTTTACCAGCACCCTAACACTCTTTCCTATACAAAGTAAGCACTTAGGCAGTGAATAGGTGCAGAGGTGTTTCCATTTACAAGAACTCTTCCAAAGAAGCATCATGTTTAATACACTATAAGTTATTTTCTCCCTTTTTTTGAGTTTTTGCTCTGTTATCAGATGTATTATAGTTCTTGCTCTTTGATTCCTTTTTCTGCATCAATCTGCTTCAGAACACAAGTGAATCTGTCAAGAATCTTTCTAGTTGACTGACCAGTCAATGGCAGCCAGCAATTTCACAAATGAATCTTTTTAATCAAGGTACTAAGGTGAAGAAGGTACTTACAGAGCTTAGCAGGAGTGGGAGACTGACCTGTCACAGCTGTGTTATTCTTAAATTGATAAGAGCAGAGCAACTTGGGTCAAGGAGGAAAAACATTGAGGAATTAGTCACTGAAGTGCTTTGCTGAATCAGGTCTTATGTATGTACTCAGACACAGTGGAAATTGTCCATCAACTGAAGTTGGGCAGAATGAAAAACTTTTCAAAGTTTGTCACAGTCTTAACTGATATCCTGAAGGGTTATTTGCTGATTCAGTTTTTAAGGCCTGGTCTGCAAGTTGCAATGTCCCCTACACTCCCACTAAATATCCTTTATCAAAGTCTAAAGCATTCAGGGTCAGGTTTTTTCCCTCAACAAAAGGTATCTGGCAACATTACTAATATTTTTCCTCCCTCAATAGTGTAATTGCCAGTGTTGTTGCAAAATCACATGTTTCTTTCTTAAGACCTCTATGCAGTCAGTGTTCTGAACGTTCTGTAGACAGAAAAGCCCTCTGTCCCCACACCTGCCTGCCATTAGCACTCCAGAGTGCACACAGCCATGTGTCTCTGAGGCACTGCCTCTGCACCCTGACACTTCTCCACTAAGCCTCCTAAGCCCCACTCCCATCACCTTGTGCAGCCTGGCAGGGGTCACAGTATAAACTGATAGCATAGCACCCATAGTACTCCATTCCATGGAGATGATTTCACACTTAACTGGATGCATATGCAAGACTGAACCCAACTGCCTCCCTATATGAGACCAAAAAGTCTTGGATAGAACTATGCCAGAACCAGTAAAGGGAAACCATGCTGCTCTTTGACAAATACTATCTGTCAAATGGAGCCCTTCAGGGGAGGGCTGTTCCTTCCAAAAATTCTGAAAAACTGTTATCAAATCACTTCAGAAGCCATAGCTTTCTTGCAGTATTTGTCCATGTATTCCATGTTTACAACTCTCCCTTGCACTTTCATAACTTGCATTCACACCTTCTAACCCTGGTGATGGAGAACTAACTTCACTCTGCAGGACTAATAAGCTCAGCTTGTCTCAATAACCAAAAAAATGGCTTCAAGAAAAGGATGTGATTTTCTCTGAATATAACACAGAAAACAGTAGGGAAGGATAAGGACTATTTAACTAATGGATGATAATGCAAATTATTGTGACAGTCTGTTTGCAGACTTATGGAAAAGCATCCAAATAGATCCTCATAATTCCTTCCCTTTTGGAAGGATTTCTTTGTCAGTATGGAGTTACAAATCATTCCCCCTCCTTTTATTTATTTTTCTCAAATGGAAGATTTCAGTACTGGATGCAGTTTTGTAGCAGGTCACCAATGCAGCAAATTGAATACCTGCAGAATTAAGAGAATGATTAATCCGAGTCATCCTGCATATCAGATGGGTGCATCTTTTTAACCCATGAAATTTTGTAACACACTTATCTCCCATTGCTGTTTGCCTCTGGGAAGCCATACTGGCCTTATGCTTCATACCAAAATCTTGGTATGACAGATAGCTACAGGCCAGATAACCTAGAGGGAAATAAACTCCAGAATAACTCACTGGTTGAAGACAACAGCTGTTTATGATGGCTCTCATTGCCCCCCTGCAGTATAGGATGGAGCTGGGTTTGTAGAGAGACTCTAAATCAAGCTGGGTGCTGTCTACTCTGGTCCTAATTGACCACCTTTCCCTGGTGGTCAGTGGTGAAGGTTGCTCATTTGTCATTCTGCCAGGCCAGTTCCCCTTTTTCATGTATTATTCCAGGATGTGCATCACATTCCTCCCCAAACTTTACAGAATTTATAAAATACTGAGTTACTCATAACTTGCCATTACCACTATCGTGTCAAAAAGCAAAGACTTTTGAGTACTTTTTAAATCACTCAGTCACAGCAGGATTGAAGACAGAAAGTGCTTCTTTTACACCTGAACTGAGCAGCCATCCTCAAATAAATGGTGCCATACACAGAACCCCAGTTCTGGCTGACATCTGGTGCCACTAGCCACCCTTTGGGCAGCAGTGTGGCTTGGCCAGGACCACACTGGACTAGAGCCAAGGGCAGAGCAGTTCCTACATCTCTGCAGGGCACCATGGCATGTTCACTGATTTCTGTGTTTATGGTGAGGGTGGTTCCTGGGCTTATTACCCAGGATGTTACACAACAAACATTAAGAACATGAACACACATTTACCTACAGGTCTACAATATGTGTCTCAAAGGAGAGAAATGACACCCTCCTGTTAAGCAAGAACAGTAAGTGCTGAAAAAACAAACCACTTCACTGCTAACTCAGAATAGTCCTTTAAACAAATAAAATCTACCTTTTTCATTAATGTCTAATTGTTGTACAAGAATTTGTCTTGTTTTTGTATTATTTCCCTGGAAAAGTCCTCTATCCTTACTTGTTTGCTGCTTTTTGCTACAGATGATAAACTAATACCTGATTTACATACAGATTAAATATTTATTTATCCCTCTATGAGGAAAAGCAGCAGAACACTATATGGATATACAGGTTCCATTAAGACTGTTTGGAGGTTAAGTTTTGCTTGGTCAGTATCACAAACTGGACTTTGGAAAAGTGATGTTTTCATATCTTTTCAGGTACAAAGTACTAATCCAGATACCAGCCAACAGTTGTTAGTTCTTTAGAGTTTAAAAACTATGAGGCTTGCTGTGGCTAACCAAAATAACTCCGTTTATTCCTAATTAATGCCTCATTAGCTTCAGCATGTATTATGAAACTTTCCTCTCCTTCTGCCAATCTCAGACATACAATGTGCTTTCAGATCTGGCACCATGAAAACAGCCCATCCTGCCTCCCTCCTTCTCTCCCTCTGCTATGCCTTCCAACATTAAATTTTTAAAAATTTCCTTTTCCATTAGTTTCCTAAGGAAATTATTAATTTTTCTGTATTGATTTACAGACATCTTCATATCTTCTGCCATACATTAAGCTTAATTCTTACAGAAAAATTACCTATCTTTTATCAACTCTGACTGTTTGTTCTCAGCTTAACAAGAATAATAAAGGGAACATTTGCTGAGAATGAAAGAGGTATATAGTGTTCCTAAGACTACTAATTTTCTTTATGCTCCACATATTTTTGGAAATGTGTAATCAGCTGAAATATGTCTTCACTGAAGTTTTTTTCTGTCTTTTCTTAGAAGAGGATGATGCATATTTTTCATTTCTGAAGAATGTTGCAAGCAGAGCATGAACTGTCTTTCTGAATGTGTTTCAGGTCGTCAGTGTGCTGTCATACATGGCTCTGGTGGAAAAGTGAGCTTGAAGCCCTCAGTGGAACACATGGCAGCAACCTACTTCTGACAAGGGCCAGAGCTGCCATCCCCAAGCCCACACACCCTCATCACTTGCTGGCTGATATTAAGAGGCTGTGCTCAGTTGTAGTACACAGGTGAAGTGCATGCTAGTGGACTCCTAGCTAGCCATCATCATTCCTCTGTAAGTTTAGGTCTAGACTGCAATAGAGAGTGAAAGGAGAGTACTCGTAACCTTCACAAAGAGCAAGAGCTCAGGCTGAAGACATTTGCATATCTGATTGCACAGAACTATAGCCATGGCTAAACATCCACAGTTCAACAGTCCAATATTCATTTTATAAATTAAGCAATATCTCCTTCACAGATAGATCAGGTATAGGAACATTGTGTTCAAAAAAATTGGATGAGAAAATACATTCTGTCAACTGAAGTGCTATTTTTTATTGTGTTAAAGAGGAGATAGAAAAAAACAGCTGTAACGATTAGTGCATGTTCCTTGACAGGCATGCCCTTAAAGTGGGTTGTGTAATTGGTCCTCCAGCATATGCAAAATCATAGGTTTAGAGCATCCTTAAACCCCAAGGCTTTGACTAAGCCTGTAAGCTTGGAGTAGTTCACCTCCAACAGCATCATTTGAAACCATTGGGATAAATCAAACAAGGAGAAAGAAAACATAAAAAGGCACATCAGTATCTTAAAATGACTCTGTAGAGGGCTCTCCACACTCCCAGAACAGCAGCACTGAGAGCTCACTCAGTACTAATGGGATGACTGAAGGAGGATCACTATTCTGGGAAACAGCGGTCAGGAATGTAGCCGCATCCCTTCCCAGATCTGAACACACAGGTAGGGAAAGCAGCTGTCACTGATATTCTCTCCCCCACATCTCAATCAGCAATAACCTCCTTTCCTGGCTTGTTTTGTGCCCCATCACTGCCTACCTAGGCCTCTGAAAGATGCTGCTGTGCTTGCTGCCACAAAACAAGAGGCATCACAGTAGATTAGAGAGAAAGAACATTAAACAGCTTTTATTTTAAAAAAATGCTGTTGTTTGTTGCTAAGGTCCACAAACATTGCTGGAAAAAAGGCAAGCATCTAATGCAGGAGAAGGATGCACAAAGGAGTGCAGTTGGCTATAGCACATTTTTCACTGCAAAATGGAAGGTATAATACAAAAAATTGCACCCTGCCTTTTCAACACAGTATTGAATCCTCAAGTTGTGTCAAAAAGATGTGTCCGGTTTCATTACTAGTTTTGTTAAAAAATTACTGGTTTCATTAAAATCTTTCCACCAAATATCTTTTAAATATATATATATATATAACCCCTTCACTGCTATCCTTTCTTTATTCTGTTCAATTTCACACACCTACGTGATATAATTTTTTAACACTATTCACCATGGATCCATTGTGAGAGCAATAAGGGAAACCTGCACATTAGAAATAACCATTTCTTGCTGCAGCAATTTTTTCTCAGTTGTCTGATATCTTTGATTTCAAAAGAAAGGCCACCAGCTTCATTCTTAAATGGTTGCTATTTTTTATGCCTAGGCACATACTCACCAAATCCAAGAAAAAGGTCAGTTGGGTCAGCAAGCAAATAATTGAGGGAGCTACTAACTCATAGCCAGTATGTGCAAGCAGTTAAGGAGTAAGGACTGTAAATAAGGAAGCTGTGATTCCACCAGAACTGCTGCTCAGCAGGGATAAAGTAAGCACTCCAATGCTGCTCACTTACAGACAGACAGACTGGCTGACTTGGGTGTCTATAGATGCAGTGAGGTAATCCTCTGGGCAGTGACATGCAACTCTCCTGACAGCACCCTCCCGCCCCAAAATCCTCTGTTTTCCACATGGGATATTATTGCCTCCTTCATCCTGAAACCTCCAGCTGACTGTATGGTGACAACGTTCCACTACTGATGGAGCATATTTTATAGATCAGACAATACTGTGATTTTTGAGAGTAGTGTATCTGTAGCCTTTCCTTAAAGGGGAGAAATTATCAATTTTCTCCTGAGTAAATTAGGTATTAGCTTGTGACACAAAAATCTCAGCTTTTTAAAAATTATGGCCTAGAATCATTATTTTATTTCCACCTATTTTTCTCTGCAACTACTAGGGTACTTGTCCTAAAGACCTTTTTTCCCCTTCAAGTGAGGGAACGAGTTACTGTAACAGCTGCAAAAGCCTCTAAAAGGACGACTTTTGGTGTAACTTGTGCACTGAGCTACTGCTGTCTTGGAAAATGTCTCCCTTAACGACATGCTTTGGCATCTGTTTTAATTTTAGTTGTGCTGACATAGCAGAGAGGATTTTGTTTCCCTTCATTTTTGTTTTCTCTAGGGAGTTTCCACAGAATATATATAACACTCATAACCTTCTCTTACAACACCTGTGAGATGGATAACACTAGCAGCTCCTGTATTCTTTCTATACCTCTAGTCAGGTCTATTAAGAAGACCTTTGTTTAGTCTCTGAGAAAACAAAATATTTCTTTTTTTACTGCCATCCTGAGAAATTAGTTATTTCTCTGCACCATACTGTGCTACTGCCTTCAATCATGTAACTCCGGAAAGAATCCATGTGTTTTTCCTCCATTATATTATGGTATAAGAAGATTAAAGTTATGTATTTCATTTAAGGGGATGTTTAGTTTCACATGTTGCTCATTCAGAGCATTTATGCCCAATTAGATACCCAGGAGATCTTATCACTTGAAGTTCTTTCAACTGGCTTCAGAAGAGTAATGTTCATTCTTTGGAACTAGCTAAAATTAAAACCTAAGTCACTGCAAAACATATGAACTGTGAATCACAATCTCCATGACAGGAAGTTTCCAGATGTAGGGGTGTCGAGTTCTCCTTCAGAGTTTTCTGAGGGGGAAGGATGTGCATTTTCTAGCTATATAGGGGCCTGAATTTAAAAGAGAGTGCAGTATAAGAATGGTACTGAATAGCACTGGTACTCAGTGCCATGCCTTTGATATAAATACATAGAAATAAATAAGCCATGCATCCAGATCTTGCCTGAATTAAGCACATAACTGATGCAACTACAGAATGACAGTGAGACCTCAGATGGCATTTTGTACACATAAAATGATATTTCAAACCAATATCTAAGGATGAATTGATTGCATGAAATCTAATATATTTTGAAAAATACAAAATTTAATTCACATTTTGGGGTATTTTTGTCTTTTCATTCTTTTAACAGTTAGGGTTATTACTAATCTGACCTTGGGTGAGACAAACCTGGCACTGATTTGCATGTGTGTATAGCTTTTGTATCCTCTTTCAGATGTCTATCTTCCTTAGATATTTCAGGCACACCAAGGGTTGAACATATGAGAAGTATGCCATATTTTTAGCTGCCCTCCCCACTTTGCTTCAACAAATCTCAGTACAAACAAAACCAGGATCTAGCCTCAAGGAAGGTAAGGACCACCCCTGGATTCCAGAGTATCTTTTCAAGAGCATTGCTTTCAAAGCCTGTTTTCTCCTGTGGGGAATGACAAGCATGAAGCCAAAGCAGTTTTTCTCATGCCAAAATAGACAAGCATGTTGTACTACTCCTGTTGCAGAGAAAGATTAAGCTCGTTGTAGCCAAAGTAGAGGTTTGTGAAACCTAGAAACTGAGCATGCACCATTTAGAGTATAACTAACATCAAAGTGCCTTAAACCAAATATAAATGTAATTAAAAGTGTAACCAATAGAAGCTTATAAGCTTCTTACATATATTTTACGTATCTAAGTAATGTGACCACCCTCAGGGGAAACAAGTATGCATACAGCAACACACAGGAAGCGTCCATTCAAAAAAAAAAGGATAAATACACAGATAGATGCAAAAGAGATAGATACAAAAGGCTGGAGAGGTCAGGATGTCTTGATGCATACAAATGAAGAATGACTGACCAGACCCCAGGTAAGCAGTAAGAGAAGTAGATGATATCCCTCTTTCGGGAGGCAGGCAAAGACCATATCAACATCAGGCAGTAAGAGAAAGGACAGCAAAGGGAGAGGACAGGCCCACCTATGGCCAGACTTCCCCTGTGGAAGAGCTATCTAGCCTTACCACCTCCACCTCCATGACCAAGTCTACCAAGGACATAGCCATCAGACTTCATGGCATCAGTGTCATGGCATCACATACACAGCAGTGATTTGAGATACCTATGCTAAGGAAAAATGATTTTACATATGTAATGAAGATGACTAATATTGCTTAAGCATTAACCATCAGCACAAAATTAGTTATTAATGAATGTATTTAATAAAGGCTTTTGAGTTTTAAATTGGCTTGCTTTATCAGTCTGCTAAAAAGTCCAATCATAATAATCTCTAATTCTCTACATGCAAACACATATTTAGTTGCAAGATTACACTCCTTTTACCTTTAATGATCACAAAGTAAGAATATGAACACTTTTTTTTTTTACATGCTAAGGTACTCCAATTAAATTTAACTCATCATTGCTGTGAGCGTAGTGTTCCTGAATCCTATCAGGACATGTGCCTCCTACTCAGTGAAAATTGTTAAGTAGAGGTAATTCTTATAGCACAAGCATTTTAATGACCAGAAAGTGGAAAGTTGGCCAAGGCTTATGACATTACCACTGCAGTAACCAAACGTACAAATTTTCAGTGTAATCAGACTGCTGTCATGTTGTTTGCAGGACATGTCCTTCTCTGGTGTAGGTGGCCAAGCCCCATGTCAGTCCATTGGACCCAGCAGAGGTACTGATCTCATCCATGAAAGTTAATGGTTTGCAATTTGGTCATCTCTCAAACACCTGTGAGCAAAATGTGCTCACTGAAAATCCTAGCAACTAATTTTTTGTCTGCCGTTTTTGAAGTGTCACTGCTTACATATCCCATATGGAATCTTTTGCTGCGGTCAACGTAAGCTCTATTCTTAAGCAGCTCTTATTTTGTAAAAGCACACTCCTTGGCATATTAAGAAAAGTACGCATTTCACTGTCCTTCAATAACTAGAATTTCACCTCCTCTTCCCATTCCACTGTGATTTGTCTGAAGATAGTTTTCTTTTAATTTCTGTTCATAAGCTTCAAACAGAAATTGTAGTGACTTATTACAGGAGCCCTGTTTAATCAGTAGAACTGCCCATTAGCCCTAAGTATTTGACTTGCATATTTTTTAGTCAGATGCCACATCTTTCTCAGTATGACACCAGAAGTATATAATTCTGCTAGTCTGCATCAAATGCCATTGTTATTACATTTGTGGGCTGTAACTGAAAGCCTTCTCTGCCTGAATGTTTGGCTTACCATTTCTGTGTGCTTACCTGAAAAATTGCTCAAGCATGCCTCTAACACTGCATACAATTAATGGCTTTTGTAATTTTCATTTTAAAAAAGGTGAAAATTAAAATTATACTCCACTTGGTATTAGAAATTTGACAATATCTTACAATACTAAATAATGCGCTCAAGGTTCAGTTAAAAGTACACCTATGAATTGGTAGGCTGAAATAGAATGATGTTATAAAATATCCCAAAATAAAGTTTCTGTGGAGATAAGAACCAGTCATGCAATAGTAGGCAAAAGAGAGATTGTTTGAATTTATAAGTTGATTACACTGCTTCCTTGCTTAGACTAAAGGGCTGCAGTTATTGCATTTCAAACTCTGCTGATAGGGAGTAAATTTTCAATTCCTGTAGTAACATATTAGTATATGTTTGTCCTGGTTTGAAGGACAGGTGTTTGCTAATAAAGGCAGAAGCTTCTTTTTGAAATGGAGAATGTAAACCCCCTCTCTTTAAATTATTATAATTTTGAAATTAAGGGGCTTTCAGGCAAAGATATGGGAATTAGGAATAACAGTTCTTTACTAGGAAAATTAAAATAGAAATACAGTGTTACAAAGAAAAATTTCAAAAACACTGACAGTCAGAATACAACTCTGCACTCTGTCAGTCAGTGTTGGTAGCAGTCTGATAAAATGGTGGCTACAGTCCCCCTGCAGTGGCAGGTGTGGTTCAGCTGAAGCAGTGGTTTTGTAGAAGGGTGCAGGGGTTTTTTGAAGGTTTAGAGATGATGTGGAAAGGTCCGGTGTTCCTCTGGACTTTAGAGGAAAGACGGATAACTTGCTGTCTAAAATTTTAGCTTTTTATTTAGGTAGGAAAGGCTTGGCTTCTTTTCCTGGCTGGAGCATCTCCCAATGGGATGATGTAATTTTATCAGTCATACAGTGGGACTTAATGGGCCATCAACAGATGGTATCTTCCTGGAGGGAGGATGGGTTGTGGAAAAGATAAAGGTGATTGCCCCATCTTGTCTTAAAGATGGCCCATTAGCAGATAATGTGTGCCATGGAGATAGAGAATCACTGCCCCACCCAGCTTCAACAGCTGGTGATTGAATACACATTTCTGGCTACATCAACTTAACACAATGTTCCATTAGGAATACACTTAGCATCTCTGATCATGTATAGATCATAATTTCTGTGAGGCTTGATAGATGTTTGTGGATCTAGAACTTACGACTTTGAGAGACACTTGACATTGTGTCTGGTCCTTGGTCCCAGTGGGAGTTAGAGACTGACTAGGATTCCTGACTACTGTCTTGTTAAAGCCTCCTCTGAGTTTTTGACAATCCTGAGTGTTGCAACATATAAGAGAAAGCCTAGGCAATAACACTGCATCATTTAAATCCCTGAGGGTTCACATACATCCTTCATATCTCATTGCATGCCAGGGTAGGGAAATGAGACCTGGGTCTTGGATATCATGCCTGCCCTATTACCTACTGCATTTTCTGGGGCTTATATACATTGCTAAGATTTAGCATACCACTCCCCCATATGAGAAATATTTCTCTTTGTATACAACTCATTTAAGAACATCCTTCAAACAAGCTTTCAACAAAAGGCAAAATAACATCATAATTTATAATAGCATCATTACAAATGTTCTTAATAAAGTGTCCTGGTTTCTGGGACAGGTGCCTGCCAAAAAAGGCAGAAACTCCTTTCTTGAAGT
>WBND01001265.1:15016-29617 GCA_013398595.1 Tychaedon coryphoeus
CTCCTTTTCCCCAGCTGCTCCTGAACCCACAGAGTAGAAAATCCCAAATAATCCCCAAATCCCAAACTGGTTGAGGTTGGAAAAGCCCCTCCAAAGCCATGGAGTCCAACATTCCCAGCACTGCCAAGTCCCCAGGCTCTGCATCCACGTGGCTTGGAAATCCCTGCAGGGATGAGTTTTGGAGCTGGAGCTGAAAACTTCAAGGTCTGATCCAGGTCCTGACAAACCAATGGCAAAATTCCCAATTGTTTGTAAGGGAACAACAGGGAATGAAAGCGTGGGGAGTGGGGGGAGCTGATGTTCACCCCCAAAAAATCACTCAGCTGAGAAAATGAGGAACAGGCACATGAGACAAAGCAGGGAAACACAAGGTGCCCTTCCCAAAAGTTTTGTAGAAGTTATGGAATTAAGGTAAAGATGGAAAGTTGTGTTTTATCCAAGCCCTGAGCAGCTTTTCCAGCTTTTCCTGCAAGTGTGTAACTCCATATTCCTTAATTCCTCCTTAATTCCTCCTCTGCCCCCAGAGAACATCACTGGGGGAGCTGCAGCCACAGATGAGTAAAGATAAAATACTGATACAAATATCCACAAAAAATTCCTGGATATTTCCTTTTCCAGCTGCACTCCTGCAAAGAGTGAGTATCTATGGAGTATTTGGTTGATTTTACGTGCACTGTGCAAACTAAAGAATTGTGTGGTGCTTTGGATCTGCTGCAATTATAGTCAGAGATCTAAAAAATCCTGCTCTTGCCAGGGATTGTCCTGTTCCATGGAAAAGTGAATATTTCCATAACAGGAATAGAGAAAAATACTGGGATAAATGCACATATATAGGGATAAAAAGCAGAGATCCATATATATATATATATTCCCTATAAAATACATGGATATATATAAAAACTAAGGGATGAAATAGAGAAACATATTTTTTTTTTCCTATAGAATACAGGGATATTTGTAAAGATATAAGGATAAAATATAGAGATAAACTCCAATAAACCCCTCAGCACTCTCACTTATCAGTCAAGTGATTTTATTAAATTCAACCTAATTAGGCTCAAAAGTGAATTAAGATCTATGAATTAAATCCTCTGGGATTCTGTCAAATATTGCCCACACGGGGGTTTATTTGGTTTAAAATAATCCCCAGGATGTAGAACTTGGTTAATTTAGAGGTGTTTTTGGGAATATCCTTGCAGCCCAAAGGAATCTGTGTCCTCTGAGGGATGGCTTTAGGAGAATTATTGAAGTTATTCCTGTTATTATTTACAATTTTTGGATGATGCTTTTAAAACATCATGCAAATTGAATGTATTCACATTTTAATGCATTTTTAACCTGCTCCAGCTTGTGCTGAGTGCTGGCAATGATAAATGAGTTTTTTGGATGCAACACCCACCCAAATGCTCTTCACACAATTTCACTTTTCCCCTGTTATCCTTCACTCTCCCATGTCACCAAAGGCGTTCCAACATCCTGAAAATTACACAAAATCCCCCTTTTTTTTGGTAATAAATCTGCCCTTCATAACATAACCCTAAAGGTTATTATAATCAATATCCTCTACAGACAATTTCCTCTTTAACTCAATATATTCCCCTTTTAATTAGGAGTTTTATTGACTGGGTATAGCAATGCCCTGTCCATTGGCTCTAATCCTCACTTGGGCTCTGTCCTTCTCTGGAATTTCCATGGAAAAGGACTCCCAAGCCATCCCCAGTTTTGGGAACACCCAAATATCACACTCAGCTCTAACTCTGTGAATGCTGCACATTCCCAACATCCAAACCAAACTCCTTGGATATTCCTCTTGTTCCAGGAGAATGTTCCTGGAATGTGGGGTCTGGAGCCTCTGCTTGGGGAGAAATAATGGAAAATGTTCCCCAGATCCCTCCCTCATCTCTCACACTTCCAAAGTGACAGGTTTAATAAAGGAGAAGGGAAAGTCAGCGGGGATTCTGCAAAGATTACAATTATAACTTAAATCCTGATGTTCCCCTTTCCTACCCAGAGAATTTGGCCACGTGCATTGTTCTAAACCACAAATATCATCCCCCAGCTCTATAAATCATCATTAACAGGAAAGCACAATATACAGCAATAAACTAGCCCACAGATCCCAAATCCACCTTTTATTTAGCACAAAACAGCTTTTCAGGTGCTCAGAACAAAGGCAGCCACGAGCCCCTGCAGCTCCTGCACGAGCACAACCTCTGCGAGGAGTCTGTGTTGGATTTTTCATTAATCACCCAAAAATCCCTTTTGAAAGGCAGCCAAAGCCAAATGGGAGCCACCTCTCCCTCACCTGGAAGCTTCTCGGTGTGAATATCCCCAAACATCCCTCATGTGCATCTCCACACTTTCAACAGCCTGAGAAATCACTGAAAATTTAATTAACAGAGACATTAAGTGGTTCAGGTTTCCTTTTCTCTGTGGAAGCTGCTGCCTGTCCCCGATGAAGAATTGTTTGCAAGGAGATTCCTGAGCTCTGTTTCTTGTTTTAAATGCTTGTAGCTAAAGGCAGCAAGAAATAACTCAGGGAAAAATATTTACAGGAAAAGCTGCACCGAAATATTGGGTTTATGGTTTTCATAAAGAAACATTTGGGTTTCGTTTCAATAGAAATTGGAATAAAACCTTCTGAAGTTTTTAATGCCTAGATCTACAGAAATAAACACCAATTAAAGTCACATGGTTAAAAAACCAGGAGCAAGCTATATATTTCATGGGGTTTTAAATTTAATGTTTTTATCTAAATTCAAAAATCCACGGTTTATTTCAAAATAAAAAGCTGAACATTCCCATTTCTCCCCCTTTTTGTTATCCGAGTTTTCCAAAGAATCACTCCATGGAAAAGACGAAAGTCCTTCCAATTTCTTTCTTTTTTTTTTTTTTTCTTAGTTAAACAAATTTTAAAGAACACAAGGTTAAAGTTGAGAGATGCCCCTGCTATTGCTGGCTGGGTGTTTGTGAGTTGTCTGAAAATACAGATCTGAAGTCTCGCTGGAAAAATGACCTTTCCTTTGGATAACTGCAAGAAAGATTTCCTTGGCAAGTGTTCTCCCAGGGAAAAAAAAAGCTTCACATATATGATTTTTGTTTCCATAGAAAGGCCCAAATGAAATCAGAGATAACAGTGTAGAAGTCAGTGCATAGAAAAAATACAATTTGGAAAATTAGAGATTGAAGGGAAAAAAATCATCACAGATAAATTGAAGTCCCTTTAGGTGCCATGTGGGACTTTTTAGCAAGGCCTTGTTCAAAGGCTGAACACAGGGCCTTGAAAAAAAAGGAAATAAACTATTTTCGGGGGTAAAAAAAACTACATAGAAAAAACCTACTTAAAACTTTGAAAACAAAAGATTTAAGAAAAAAAAATCACCTCAGATAAATTGAAGTTACTTTAGGTCCCACATTGACCCTTTCAGCAAGGCCTTGCTCAAAGGCTGAACCCAAGACCTTCAAATAAAAGCAAAAACACTATTTTGAAAGAAAAAAAACAAAAAAAAACAGAGAAAAAACCAAAAAAATTACATAGGAAAAAACCTACTAAAGGACTTTGAAACTAAAGACTTCGGGAGGAAAAAAATCACCTCAGATAAATTGAAATTCCTTTAGGCCCCAAGTGGGCCCTTTTAGCAAGGCCTGAACCCAAGAACTTCAAATAAAATGAAAAATATTATTTGGAAAAAAAAAAAAGCAAAAAAACTACATTGAAACAAACCTACTGAAGAACTTTGAAACAAAAGATTTATGGAAAAAAAAATCACCTCAGATAAATTCAAGTTCCTTTAGGTCCCACACAAACCCTTTTAGCAGGGCCTTGCTCAAAGGCTGAACCCAGGGCCTTGGGAAAATAAAATGAGGCCTTGAAAAAAAAAAAAAGGAAAAAAACTACATAGAAAAAAACCTACTCAACAATTTTGAAAACAAAATATTCAAGGGAAAAAAAAAGAAAAATCACCTCAGATGAATTGTAGTTCCTTCAGGTCCCACACTGACCCTTTAGCAGGGCCTTGCTCAAAGGCTGAACCAAGGCCTCGGCTCTGGATAAACTCCAAAGTTCATCTTTTCATTGGGTGCCAAGTTTGGAAGTGTCAGTTCAGCAGGGCAGCCACACAAAGCCACAAAAATCAATCTTGAGCAGTTCTTTAGCACCTGCTACTGTTATTCTGCCCTTGGAAATGCAGCTGCAAGCAAAGGATCTGAAACCCCCCGCAGCCATTATTTAATTAAGCCTTAAAATTTGGACACCAAACCAGGGAGGTTTTGGATTAATTTGGATTTTGGCTCTGCACTGATGGTTCAGGGAAACAGGGATTTCATTGGAAACTTCCTTGGAGTAGGAAATGCAGGATTTTAGATGGGAAAACTCACTGGCAAAACTTTTTATTCCCCAAATCCTTCCCTCTCACCAGTGTTCAAGCACAGCTTGAAAACCAACCTGAAGATGCTGAGGCAAAGCTAGTTTTATTTATATAATAGGCATAATTTTTTAGCAGGTTTCTTATTTTTAATCATCAAGGTAAGACATTTTGAAGGGATTCAGTCCGAATTCTGTCTCAACAAACCCTCTGGGTTCAGCTGGAGCCCAAAAATCAGATTTTAGTTCAACTCTATGTTTTATATGAACTGAATGAGGCTAAAAGTATCTATCTCTTTTTTTAATTCCTGTTTCAGTAAGTGCATTGGAATAATTACAGCCATGAGCAGAATTTGAGTCTCTTTCCTTGGAATTCTGTGTCTCCTCACTTGGAATTCTGTCTCCAGCTCTGAGCTTGCACATCATCTGTCCATAGCTGCACTCATGACTTTACACACATAATTAAAATGTATTAATTACCCATTTTATCTGCAAGGAAATAAAAGACACATCCAAAAACAATCTTCTTCCTCCAAAAGCTCACAGCCAGTGCTACAAAAACACACCCCAGCTCACAGCACGAGCATCTCTCCACTCAAACAATGACTCCTTTTTCTTTTCTTGAATAAGTGAATTTAGAAAGGCTGAACTCTCTGAGCAGATGGACCTAATTCCCCTCGAGTGATTTCACAAAATTAATTTCTATGGGTGTTTGGAGTGATTTTCACTCCCCCCTAAATAAGAAATGGCAGAAATCTGAATTTACACACAATTTAGCAGGCACGGAGTGTATCTGTTTAACAGCTTAAAGGAGGGAAACAGTCATTGTTTCAGCTGTATCACATTTACTGGTGAAAGAGAGAATATGGTGAAGTAATTCACAATATTTTGACTTAAAATATACTGTTTGCAGAATGTTTTTCTTCTCAAATAGAACTTAATACCAGTACAATTCCAAGTTCTGCTGAGAACGGGAGTTCGCTTTTCTAGACAGCAAATCAAAAGTCAAAAACTCCGAATCAAAAACGTGAGGAAAAACACGACAAGATTTTTAAATTGTCAGCAATTTTTTTAACCTTAACCCTCAGAAAAACAGATCCCAGTGCAAGGAGCATATCCTGAACCCAAACCAATGCAGAAACACTGAAAAGCATCCCAAAGGCAGGTGAAATTCATCCCCAAGGAGCACAAGTTAATGCCACAACGATTTCCAAACTAATTCTGTGAATTTGTGGAAAAGAAACCCAGAACAGGTTTGTAATGTCAGCCTAAAGGGATGTGAAAGGCTTGGGAAACAAGGAAATGCCATTTTGGAAAACAGAATTCAGTGTTATGCATATAAATAAATACGTGTCCAGCTTTTAGCTTTTCAACCTTAGAAACAAACCAAAGAAAACAGAGAAATTGGCCCAGAGAAAAGCAGTAAAATAGATGAGGGAGCTGAGAGTCCTTTCCTGTGGAACAGGGCTTGGGAATTTTAAGGATTCCCGGGACGAACAGGCACAGCGGGGCTGCATTTGCTGCACGGCCGTGCCGAACAAAAACCTCTCCTCACACTTCCCTCCTTTCCTGCAGCACCACGAGACACTTCTCACTCTGCTGCTCTCTTTGTGCAGCATATTGAAGTTTTTCCCAAATGCAAGGGGACATTTCTGAGCTCTGGCAGCACAGCTGGTTCGTGTATCCCCCCGCTCTCAGATCCGAATTCCCACCGCGGCTCAAGCCGAGCTGCAAAAAATCCCCTGGCTCCAAAATCCACATCAGGAGCCACCTGAGCAAGGTGGGGCAGCTGAGGGTACAGAGGATGAGAGAGCCAAGGGGAAAAATCACGGATAAAGAGCAGAATATCCTGTAAATGAAGGCATTGAAACGACTGGAAAAGGCTCCCCGAACACTCAACTGCTCTGCGCCGCTGCTGCAAATTAAGAATTCCAAGAGGAATTCGAGCAGCAGGAAGATGAGTTTGGAAGTGAAAGGTTTCATTGTAGAATTAAAAGCCACATCTAAGCACTGGCACTCAGTTTTATTTAGAAGTCACCAAACTCCTGATGCTGATGCCACAGAGATGTCCAGCACACGATGTCTGCTGACAGCTGAACTGGCTGACAGGAATATTAACGACAGTCCATTCAAATCCAAATTAATCAACAAAAAGAACCCCCAAATTATTCATTTTGCTCAATGCTGAGCTGTTAAAAAGTCCTAATATGGATTTCACAGATGAATTTATTGCCCCCGCAGCAAGAAACAACTGGGAGAACTGAGACTAAACCACAATTATTAAATATGAAAAAATCAATTCTTACCCCTTTCATGCTCTCCACTATCTCAGGGTGTGATGCAGGAGCTAAACTAAGTGTAAGGAGGATTCCTCACTCTAAAATGGCTCATCCTGAACATTCCCCCTGAAATGTGAGCACCCTCTCCACAGCGATTCTCTATCTGCTGCTTCAATTCTCAGGCTGCTCCTTCCAAATCCATATTTCTCCCTGCATTACTGAGCAGAGCTAAACATTGTCACTGAAATAAAGCAGACCCAGCTGGAGACACAGCTCCCACACGACTGAGGCTTTAAAGATTTCAACTTGCAGTGTTCAAAGCTGTTACACCAAGAGGACTCTCCTTGCAAAGTGGCTACAGGGAAAAATCTAATTTTCTAATCGCTCTCTGAAAGAGAAAAGGATTAGAAAAATTACATCAAGTTGAGTACAAATATTTGATTCCTACTTTATAGTGTGATTTTTTGCAGAAATATCCAAATAACACCTTTTCAAGGCCCACCACCCCCATGTCTGACAAGTATCAATATCAGATAAAATCACAAAGTTCAACCCATGGGGAAAAAAAACCCTCCATGAGTAAAACCCCCATAAAAATCACAAAAAAAAAACCAATTTATTTTTAACACATGTGTTTGACATCAAGAAAAGATAATTTCTCTTTTAAAATCCTTCAGCTTAGACAGAGCAGTAAAACCCTGGTAGTAAATTAGAGAGTATTTTTACGTAAGTCCGTGGATTTTACCAACACACTAAAATCCTATTTCCACCCACAAGGGTTTAAAAACTTTTATGCACAATATTAATAAACAGACAAATCCTAACAGAGACCATGTATTCAGTAGGGAATTTCTACAAATTTCCTTTCATCTATTAACTTCTGGCTTGGTTTGGGATCATTCTTCAAAATAAAAAATGGACTTATCAATGAAGAATGTTACCCAGAGAATGAATTACTTCAGGGATCAGGGAAACATTTGTTATTTTCCCATTTCTTAACACTCAAAAGCATCCAACCTGCTCTCTTCTTTGGCAGGAATTCATTAAAGCTTTGCAAAAATCAGCTTTAATAAGGGTATTGCCAAGGGTTCCTTTTTTTTTCCACGTAGGCTGTGGGATATTATTTTCCCCAAATAAAGGTTAACATGAAAAATCAGCTGTTTGTTAGATTTGGGGTTTAATGATGGACTCAACTCCAGTGATCTCTCTTTCCAGGAGAATTCTGGAACACAAATTCTGCCTTTTTTTTCCATTCATGGGAAAGGATCTTTGCCCAGCACAGGGAGAGGTGGGGAGCTCTGCTGAGCCCCAGATCTCAGGGAATCATGGAAAGCTTTGGCTGTGGGATCCCAAAGCTCAGCTCATTCCTTACACCACTGCTCCCAAACCACCTGCTTATTATTAATTAACACAACATAATCAACCTCTTCCAGAGAAGGGCTGCAAGGACTGGGGCCTTCAATTAAGCCAAAACAAAGATTGTGTTTATTGCTATTTTATCACCAACTCCCACTTTTTTTTCCATCTATACCAAGCCCAAATTTAAAAGAAAAGCACAGAAAATATCAGTTAAAGCAAATTGCATGGAATTATTCATTATTCAAATGCAAGCACGGAAGATCATTTCTAAAAACAACTTCCCTAGAAACCCTACAATTCTTTTTGCCTTTTTTCTTCCCCTTTTCCTCCCTGATATTTTTTCAGCAAACCTTATTTGACACACCTGGTGTGTCCCAGTGAGTCAGGGCAGGAGGATGGGAGCAGGAATGTGCTGGGGCAGGTGAACTCTGTGCTCTGGGCTGGGTTTTGCTGCCTGGCTTTGCTCTGGATGCTTTCCTTGGCATCCCCACAGGTGAAGCTTTGGCAGCCAAACTCCACCCAGCTGCAAAACCCTGAGCAGGCATTTGGATGGGAAAGAGAAAAGCTCTGAGTGCAGCTTTGGCTGGGGATATTAAATTCAAAATCCTAAGAACCTCATAAAAGCCAAAAATAGCCTTATAAATATTTATAATTTATTCTTATTACATTTTATTTATTACTTCAGCAAGTCTGAACTATGGAAAATTACACCAAAGCCATCGAGCTTAGCATTGACTGAAAGGCTGTTTTGAACAGATAAACAAAAAGGCTCCTAAATAAATCCTGCAAAGCTCCCCCTCCAAGACAAACAGCATCATTCTGATTTTAGGATGCTCCTGCAGAGCATTGTTGGGTGCTTTCATTGTTTTCTGGGGTAGAAATAAATCTCTGCTGATGGCCCGTGGTTAGGAGCTGGGGCACTTCTGGGGAATCCACACATCCTACAAACATCCTTGTCCAGACATGTAAAAACCTGTGAAACCAACAGATTTTCCTGCTTTTAATATTCCTGCTGCAGCTCCTGGGCTGCTCTTTGGTTTCTCCAGTGGCAGCAAACCTGGGGGAGGATGAGATTTGCTGGGTCTGCTTCAGTGCTGAGAGCCTGGAGCTGCTCATGGAACAGCCTGAGCTGGAAGGGAACCACAGGGATCACTGAGCCCAGCTCCTGGGCAATCCCAAAATTCCATCCTGGGCCTCAGGGCATTGTCCAAACACTCCCTGAGCTCTGGCATGAGACCATTCCCTGGGGAGCTGCTCCAGGATTTTCCTAAAATCCAACAATCCCTGCCTGACACAGGTTAACCCTGACAGCTGAGGCCAGAACTGGAATATCAGCATGTTCCTTCCAGTGCTATTCCTAATGTGGAACCTAAATGTAAATCCCTGGAAGGAAGTTCTCTGTTCTCACCTGGTCTTAAGCCCCATTAACACAGAAATTTCCCCTAAACTTACACTGGAATTTCAATTGTGGCCGAATTTTGCCCTCTGACACCTTCTTGCACCAGAAATTGTTTCAGGCTCTTTCTGAACTGATGGGGGAGATTTGGGTGGTGATGCTGTGCAGTGAAACTCCCTTTGGATTTACTGGGAGAAGCTGTGGCTGCCCCTGGATCCCTGAAGTGTTGGACAGGGCTTGGAGCCAGCTGGGATAGTGGAAGGTGGAATGGGATGAGCTTTAATATCCCTCCCAACCCAAACTCTTCTGTGATTCCATGATTTGAGCTAAAATGAGACTCCTTGTTTATTCTCCTACCTGGAATTCTCTGCCCTCAGGCAGTGTTATTATCCATTAAAAATGAAGCTGCTGCAATGAAACACAAATTGGCCAACAGATGAATAAATGGGACTGGGAAAAACATCAAGCTCAGCCTTTTCCTCCCAGTTCCATGTATTTAACCTACATTCTTCAGGAAGGAAGAGGCTGGATACCAAACTGATTGTCTTTTTCTGTGGATCACCTCCACCCTGAACTTTTTTTCTCTTAGCCTCCTGCTAACCCTGCAATCCAATAATGATAAAATTCCAGAGATATTCTGGAGATGATCAGGGCATTTAGTTGAAGTGCAATGCTACAGATATGACATTTTAAAACTGGGCCTGGAGCTGGCTGGACAGCCTCTAATATAATAAAAATAGCCTTTTGTTTCCCACATTTTACTATCTGCCTTTGTTTATGCAACCATTCAGCAAACCCAGCTGGATCACAGGCATTGTCATCAAAGAAACATTCTAGGTCAGCCAGAAGTGGATGCCAATTGTCTAAAAATAAAGAGAGGCTTTGTCACTGGAGTATAATTTTAAGGCCCCTGCAATGAATAATGGAAGAGAAAATCTTTCCAAACAAGTGGGACACACTGATTTCCAGCAGAAAGATTTCACAGTTATTGTAAGCTCCAGATAAGCTCCTTTTTAGTGGATTTCAATAGAAGTGATACACAGGGAGCTCAGGAAAAGGGTTGGGATTGGTTGGGAATCCTGGAGGAGCTGCAGAATCCCCTGGAGAAGGAGCCCAGCAGCACCAAGCACACGGGCAGGGCTGAAATGCTGAGGGGAACCAATTTCCTCCAGGTCACCAAGTGGCAGGAATAAAATCAGATTTCACACTTCCCACCTGGCTAAAATACACAAATTATTTCCTCTGAGCTAAAAGAAGAGACCAGAGAAACCTCCCCTGGCTTTATCAGTGCAGCTCCAGAAGCCCGAGACGTTGGAACAACGTGGCTCTGGAAAGAAATTCATTTAAAGAAAACACTTAGCTGAATTCCTGCAGGAGAGTTTGTAAAAGCTGCTTCCTCAATGGATAAATAGCAGAGTTTTCCAGCTGACTTTTGGCCAAGTCTCATCAGCAGCAAAGACAGGATTTTGTCTCGAGTGCCTGACACAGAGGAGTAAAAGATTGTGTGGGGAAAATCATTGTAAAGCTGTAAATCAAAGGGAATTTTTGCTCCCTTTTCTTTGGTCTATATGAATTCCTACAGAAGATATTTCCTGATTTTTTCCATGCAGCTCAAGGTGCCCTAAAAATGGGATGGTGAAGGGAAGCCACTTCCAAGGTTTGCCCACAGTGGGGTTTGAACTGAGCAACCTGAGAGACCAAAAAAATGGGGGAGCCACAGGAAATTCCCACCAAAAATATGTCTGAGAGGCCAAAATGCCATTTGTGCTTCCCTGGAACTCAGCTGGCACAGGAGAACCCCCAGCTCTATTTCCACTGCTGCATAAAATCCAGGGATAATCCTATGGAGTTAAAAACTGGTTCTGGACACTCAGAGAAAAAAAAAATCACTCAAAAGTGGAATTGAGATGAACAATCTCCTGATTATGAACAGGGTCACATCACCAAACTCAAAGCACCAGGGAAGTCCAGAAATTTGGGATAGAGCAGCATCAAGGTCCTTTCCAGAGTCAGGAATGTTATCATTTCCATTTTTCTATAAAATAATCAGTTTTGCCTTCAAATTCCTTCCAATTGCCAGAATGAATCCCACCTGGCAAAATGAATTCCAGGACAATAATCCAAAAATTATGGAATTGTTGAGACTGGAAAAGACCAAGCATCACCCAGCAGCACCAACCCTGTGCCAAGTGCCACATCCATGTTTTTTTCACACTTCCAGGGGAATCCACCTCTGCCTGGGGTCGCCCACAAAAGCTGTTTTAAAACCTTTTCCACGTGGAAAATTCCCTAAAATCCAAACTAAACCCTCACTCCCTGCCATAGGCTGCACACTGTGTGTGTTCATGTTTTATTGGTACATTTTTGGACTGACCCAGCTTTTAAACTGGTAAAATATCACATATTAGGTGATATTAAGTAACAGCCTCAATTTTTTATTTTTTTTTTTGGTAACTACTTTTGGTGGCTGTCCTTCCTCAGGCCATCAGTGAGGGGACTTTTTCTCAAGTTACACTTTTGCAGTGGCAGCAGAAGCAATTTCTGGCCTTGTGACCAGCACTCCATGGATTATATGGCATTAAGGAATGGATTCCACCCCCAAGAGCCATAAATCCAAGTCCTAAAACAACAAAGTGTGTCAATATTTCTCTTACAAATGGGAGTGGCTAAATTGATCTTCACTGAACTGGTGAAAAACTCGTGGTTTTCACTTGTTCAGTGTTTTGAAATCATCAGGAGAAAATTGTCCAAGAAATGAGAGAGTAACTGAGGAAGATGTGAGGGAATTTAATCCAGTGCTTCAGGCAAAACCACGGAATTACTGAGTGCACTGCTGAGCTAGAAACCCTCTTAGGTTTTTAACATCTGATGTTGCTGTGAAATACATTAAAAAAGATGTTCTATCTCTTCAGAAGGAAATCCAACCACTTCCTAACCCTCCATAAGCTGCTGAAATTGTTTAAAATCTAAAGCAAACTATCCCAGACACAAGTAATTTTCTTTTCTAATTGGCTGGAACTTCACTGCTCCCTAAAAAAAAAAAAAAAAACCTCCTCCAAGTGCTCTAATTCCACAAATGTTACAACTCTGAAGTTTCAAAGCTTTCTCCAAGTGCTCATGGATAAAAATAGTCTGGAAAAAAAACAAAAAACATTTCAACGAGGCAAGAAAGAAAAGGAAGAAAAGGTTTTTTCGCACGTTTTTCTCATCAGGTCGGATCCTGGTTTTCCATTAAAGTTATTCCAAGAAAGGAATGATTCACCCTGAAATTGCTGAGAAATTTGTGGTATCTCCCATCCTCACCCTGCTCCGAGGAAGCCACAGGACTGACAGGAACGTGGAGCCACAAACCCGCCTTTGTTTGCTCTGTTGTGAAATCCTCCCTCTCCCAGCACTTCTGGGCCTAATGAATAAAACCTGCTGCAGAGATAATGCCCAGGCTGTCACAGAGACAACTCCTGCCCAGTTTTGATGCACAAACACAAAAAAGCCCTGGAGATGCAGGAGATAAAGGCTGGCCCTGGCTTCTCACAGAGCAGCTCCAGCTTTAACTGACACAGAACAAGGGGAAATATTTATCAGCTTGATTTTGATTTTTTTTTTTATTTTTGATTTTTTAGTGGGAGAAATGAAAGCTGAAGGGCTGCACAAGTGTCCTCTCCTGCTCCTGAGCAGAGGCAGGCAGGGCTCAGAAGGGACAGGTGGCTCTGCACAGCTGGCACAGCTGGATTTCCCGCATTCAAAGCTCAGCTCCAGGGGGAGAGGAAGGAGCTGTGTGCTGGTTCTGTGCTCCCTCAGTGCTGACACCAGTGCTGCAGCAAGGCTGGGCTGGGCTCTCCCAGCTGGCTCTGGGATGGAGGAGCCTTTCCCAGCACCTTGCCCAGGCTCCAAGCCCTGAACATCCCGTCCCAAGGGCAGGGCTCGGCTCGGCAGCGCTCCCAGCACATCTCCAGCCCCTCAGGAACAGGGCTGGGATATTCACAGTGCCTTTGTGGTTACCTTATTGCTGTTTGAGGAGGGAAAAATGTTCTGTGCCACTGCTGCAGCCATGAGGGGAAAAGGGGGCTCTGCTCCCTAAAAATTCCTGCCAGGAAGGGACAGCCCCAGGTTGGGCTCTGCTCCAGGGAACAGGGACAGGAGGAGCCTCAGGCTGGAATCAGCAGGAATTTGCCCATGGAAAGGATGCCAGAGGACAGGGTTGGGTGGGATTTTGGGAAGGAATTCCTCGCTGGGAGGGTGTCCAGAGGAGCTGGGGCTGCTCCTGCATCCCTGGCAGTGCCCAGGGCCAGGCTGGAATAACCTGGGATGGTGGAAGGTGTCCCTGCCATGGCAGGGCTCGGACTGAGATGAATTTTAAGGTCCTTTTCAACCAAGCCATTCCACAGAACCCCTGGGTTTGTACCTTAAATAAAATCTTCAGGCATTCCCAGGCCTGCTGAGCTCACTGCAGAGCAGCTGCCTCCAGGAGGAGTTGGAAGATTTCCCACCAGATCCCAGCCCTGTGGTAGCTCTGGCAGCTCTGGAGGCCACGCTGGGTCTGGAGCTGGACAGGCTTTGCCTTTGCTGAGTTGGTTTTGATCAGGTTGTCATGGGCTAAATTTAACTCTGCTCTTTGTTCCACTGAGCTCTTGGCAAAAGCTGCAGGAACAACATCTGCAAACATCCAGTGTCTCCCAGTTCCGAGCTCCACTGGCAATCCTGGAGCAGCAGTCAGAACAGCAATGCCCACATCCCACTGGGCATCACCCACTGGCACTGCCAGCCCATGGCCAGTGCTCAGCTGGATCTCCCCTGGAGCAGGGACACTTCTCCCAGGGCTGCAGCAGAGCCAGACCCTCCTCCTCCTCCTCACTGCACTGCTGCACAATTATTTTATACCAACTCCACATCCAGTCCCTGATTTTACACCAACTCCACATCTCAGTCCCTGATTTTATACCAACTCTACATCTCAATCCCTGATTTTATACCAACTCCACATCCCAGTCCCTGATTTTATATCAACTCCACATCCAGTCCCTGATTTTATATCAACTCCACATCCAGTCCCTGATTTTATACCAACTCCACATCCCAGTCCCTGATTTTATACCAACTCCACATCCAGTCCCTGATTTTATACCAACTCCACATCTCAATCCCTGATTTTATACCAACTCCACATCCCAGTTCCTGATTTTATATCAACTCCACAGTCCCTGATT
>WBND01001265.1:56370-69429 GCA_013398595.1 Tychaedon coryphoeus
CACATTTTTAATTTTAATTTTAACCCCTCCCATCCCAGCAGGTAACTGCAGGGTTTTCATCATTCCTTAAATTCCTTGCTGCTCCCAATTCCAGCTTTTCCTGCACTGGAGGCTGGAATTTGCTGCACAGAATTCCAGGTGGGATTGAGGAATCCCAAGTGGCTGAAAAGTGCTGAATAGGGCAGAAAAACTGCCCCAAAAAGTGCTGACATTGCAGAAAAACTGCCCCATCAACCAAATAAAAATGGGATTTTTTCCATTTGGGATATCAGTGCCTTTGTCATGGCCACTGGAAGGAATGGATATTCTGGAAAAATCTTTACCTGAGATTTTCTCTTTCACTTTTTCTCCCATTTCCATTCATTTATTCCGAATATCTGATGCAATTCACTTCTCTATTTTTTAAATTTACAACTGGCATGACTGAGAAAATCCATTGCTATCATCTCTCTGCTCCTTCAGGAGGATTCCCTCAGGTGGCAGTCCCAAGGATTATGGGGATGGATGGATTAACCATCCCCAACCCCAAAAAAAAAGCAGGAAAAAACCATTCCAGAATAATGGAAATAAAGCTGTAAACCATCACCTCCCTCTGCCTCACTCCAAAACTCTTCCAATCTGGACAAGCCTTTCCATGAAGGAATTTTTCCTGATTCCAACCTAAGGTGAAAACTTTAAGGACATTTCCTCTCATCCTGTCCCCTGTTCCCTGGGAGATTCCACAGCAGGAGGGATGCATTCACATTTAGGAATTTTGGAATTAAAAATCGGTTTCCTGGTGCCCAGAGCTCCAATTTCCCACCTCTGCTCACAAACAGGGATGCATTTCCTCCTTGGAGTCCCAAGGATTATGGGAATGGATGGATGAACCATCCCCAACCCCAAAAAAAGCAGGAAAAAGCCATTCCAGAATAATGGAAATAAAGCTGGAAACCATCACCCCCCCCCCCCCAGTTGGGTGGAACAGCTTTGAGGATTTGGCTGCACATCCAGTTTTTAATGGGACACCTCAGCACAGAAAATCTACACAGAAATCCCAAAGTCAGGGAACTCATTAACAATTCCAACATGGAAAACTGTGATAACAGCTTGAACAATCTGCAGAGAAATGAAAAGAAAGGAAGAAGGCACTTTTTAATTAATCCTCCTCCCACAGCCCTCATTTCCTACAGCATTCCCTGCACAGAATCCAAAGGAATAGCCAGTGCAATGATGGTGGCAGCCACCTGCATGTCTCTGGCTGGGAAAAAACAGGAGGAAAACAAACCTCAGGTATTGAAATGTTGGCTCCAAGAGCAGAGCAAACCACAGCAATCAACACCTTGCCACAAAAAAGGCAATGGATTCAAGCAGAGAGGCAGGGAAAATCAGGAAAAGCAACTTCTGCCTGGATTGAACAGTCAATTAAGTACAGAAAAAATCTTAATTAACATCTCTAGGGGTGAAGGACAAAGAAAATCCTAACCCAACAAGCAGGAGAAGCCTCAAAGCTTTTGGCATTTCCAACAAGTGCAAGAGGAGTGGATTTTTTGCACAACAATCCTGTTGTGATGCAAATAATTCAAGATTATCAATTGTGTGTGGAATAATTAATTTTGAAAAAATTAAAAATCCCAAAGAAATGAGGTTGGAAGATCATCTGGAGATGATCTAATCCAATGGATTTCCTTCAAACCACGGGCAGCCAGAAGTGGTGGCTTTGGGCTGCACCCAGGTGGATTTTGATGTCCCCAGGGATGGTGACAACCTCTTACTGTGCTCAGTCATCCCCAAAATCCTCAGAGCCAGGGGCTCCAAAGTCAGGGCACAGCTGAGGGAGTTTCAGGCTGCCATATTGATATTTTTTTTTTTTAATTAGGCAAATTAAGTGCTGGAAAAACTCTGAAAATCCCAGTCCTCCCATTGATAGGGAAGGGTTTGCAGCACTGCAGCGAGCAGGGTTTGGGAATATCCCAGGAATTGTTCCAGGCTGGACAGGGCTGGGATGGGGCAGGTGTCCCTGGAAATGGGAGCAGCTTTAGGGCCCCTCCCACCCAAACCAGGCTGGGATTTTTTTTTGTGGTTTTTTGACCAGGAGCCTGAAAAGAGCTGGAAGAGCCCAGCAGAGAACTGCAGCCCTGTATCCCCACATCCCTCCCAGGGAAAGCTGAGCCAGGGTGGGAAGCTGAGCCTGGAGCAGTGGCACAGGCAGCTCCCCAGGCAGCTGAAATGCCAGATTCACCTGGGATGAGCTGGCTGCCATCCAAGCTGGGTCCCTGTGTCACCCTGCAAAGCCCCCTGTGCTGTCCCAGTGTGCAGAGCAGAGCTGCTCCTCAGAGCTGTGCTCTCTTCTGGCAGCAGGAATTCTGTCCTGCTCTGCAGCCAGGGACAAGCAGCTCCTGCTGCCTGGGAATGGGGCTGCTGGAATTCCAGATGTGCAGCCACAGGCTCTGAGCACTTTGTGCACTTACCTGAGCACACAGGGGGAGTTCCACAGTTACCTTTTAAAAATGTGGGAATCCACATTTCCCTTCTCTTTCTTTCCCCTCCATGCTCATGGAGCCTCCCAAGCTGTTCTCCTGTTTCTCCTCAGCCAGGTGAAATCCCACTGCTGGTGGCTTTGGGGATGAAAAGTGAGCTTCCCAAAGCAGCCCTGACTCTGCAGAGGGCTCAGATTTTATCAGGCAGCTCCTGTGCTTTTCACAGCAGTGAATTCCTCCCCCACCTTTCCAGCCCCCCAAAACACAGTGCCAAAGCCACTCTGAGTAAAAGCAATATCTTTGTCCCCCTCCTGCTCCCACAGCACTGCTGAAATCCCAAAGGTTTGGGATGGTTTGGCTGCCCAGGAGTGAATTCAGGTGTTTTTGTACCCATGGAATATTTTACACACAAATCAATTTTGTGGAATTGAGAGGAAAAAAAATGGATCTTTAGCTTAACCACAACAAGAAACCCACCCACACTCATGATCCCACAGCCTTCAGGAATCCACTGACTCTGAGTGTTACATCTCTGCAGGTGTCCCCAAACCTCCAAAACAGAGTCAGGATGAATAATTTGAACAATAAATCTCAACACCACTCAAGGAGCACAGGCTAATGAGCACAGGCTGTCATATCCACCTACTGCTGCCTTTTCATCCTGAAATACTGATTGCTGAAAGACTGAAAGTAAAAATCCCATCAACATGGAGGGCTTATGGTTATCATTACATTGATTAGTTGTTTTAATTTGAGAATTTTGGATGTGATTCCCTGTTCCAGCACATAAAAGTTTCCATTGAAAGCAGATTTTGTCATTCTTTGCATGAGATACAGTGGTTAGTGTTAACATGCAAGCAAAAATTTTATGCAGGCAAATAAACTGACTTCCTTTTCTTTGGGCTGCCTTCCAAAGCCCTGTTTTTAATATCTAATGTACAAAAGTCCCAGAACACTGCTTTATATTAAAAGCATGAGCCAGAAATGTCCTCAGAGAACACTCCTGAGGTCAGGATTTTTCATTTGTTATTACAATCCAGGCCTCCATACCTAGATGGAAATATGGAATCACCTACAGCACATTTCATGTCTGCAGAGGAAAACTCTTCAGGAACAGCATTTAGCACGTCCCACTGAATGTGTGAACACTCTGGGAAGGATTTAGTCACTTGAGTCCTCTTTGGAACAGCAACTGCAAGGATTTTTGGACTTTCTACTCAAAGAACTGAGCGTGGTAAAAATATAAAAATGCAGCACAAAGCTGCAGGAGCTGAATCCATGGGGGTGGACAGAAAGCAGGGCTGGATGGGATTTTGGGAAGGAATTCTTGGCTGGGAGGGTGGGAGGCCCTGGCACAGTTCCCAGAGCAGCTGTGGCTGCCCCTGGATCCCTGGCAGTGCCCAAGGCCAGTTTGGGATAACCTGGGCTGGTGAAAGGTGTCCCTGCCATGGCAGGGGTGGGATGGGTGAACTTTAAATCCCTCCCAACCCAAACCAATCCATTCTCAGCAAAGCCCAGTTAAAATTCAGGCAGCTCAGAAAGCAACAGGGATTGATAATTTGGAGAAGGAAGGTTTGGTTTTTACCTGAACCACTGTAGGAGGAGGAGGAGGGTGTTCTCCTGGAGAAGCTTTTCACAGCCAGGCTCTGCCCCCTCTGCTTCCTCCTCCAGGCTGTCCTGCACTTGGAGTCGATGCTCTGCTTGATGCGGTACCAGTCCGACTCTGTGATGCCAAATTTGTAAAACAGGTGGCCTGGAATGATGGCAAAAACCAGATAATCATCAACACAAAGCTGGATTTTCTAAAAAACACAGAGAGGACACGTCCAGTCCCACACAGCAGGCTCTGCACCTGTGCAAAGACCCCCAAAGCTCAGCAGTGAGAGGATTTAATCAAAATTTACTCCCAAAACTCAGTAGTTGTTCATCTGCACAGCTCTGGATGTGACAAATGGCAGCAGCCCGTGGAGTTTTATCACCTGCACTCAGACCTGTGCAAGCTGCTCTGTCTCATGCAAGAGGAGGATGCAGAGCCAAAGCTGCAGCCAGGGTTATTTCTCACTGATAGAACCCCACAAGAAGTCTGATTGTAGAAGTACCAAACTCCCTATAAAGAAAAAAAATCTACTCTTTTAAAGCTCAGTTCAAATTGATCCAAATTCAGTAAAAAATCAGGATCTCTGCAGTTACTCCCAGGATTCAGGCATTTTAAGAGCCTCAGGATGAACTTTGCAGCCCCTGGTGCTAATTTGCCAAAGTGTTCCATAAACCTGGCAAGGGCTGGCTTTAAAACTGGGAATTTAACTGGGAAGGTTGTGCACTGTCAGCTTGAATTATTCCACACTTTCACCATTTCACTGGGAGCTCCTGAGGGGTTTGGATTTTCCTAAAGCATCAACACTTGACAGCAAAAAAACTCCAAGCCCCCACAGCTGCAGAATAAAAAAAAAGAAAAAAATCTGAAAAAAATCAATTTTTTGCCCATCTACAAAAGAGGGAGATGGATTTTCTATGGACAGGACAAGGGGAATGGATTTTAACTGACAAAGGAAAGGGTTGGGTGGGATTTTGGGAAGGAATTCTTCCCTGTGAGGGTGGAGAGGGGCTGGGATGGGACTCCCAAAAAAGCTGTGGCTGCCCCTGAAGCGTCCCAGGCCAGGCTGGAGCACCCTGGGCCAGGGGAAGGGGTCTCTGCCCATGGCAGGGGTGGAATTAAATAAAATTCAAGGTTTTTCCCACCCAAACCATCTCAGGATTCTCTGATTCAAACCCCTCAATTCAAGCAGAACTCCCTGAACATTTAACATTTAATAACACTCCAAACCCCCAGCACTTCCAAATCCAGAGTGCAACCCTGAACAAGCCAAGGCTGCCAGGGATGCTTTCACTCTACAGCACAAAGCTTCAAGAATCTCTAAAATTCTCATTTTCCTTTCCCTACCCTGCAAAGTAAAATAATCTTTTCCACTTTTCCACTTAGTGGGCTTTCCATCTCACTCTCAGCTGGGCTCCTAATCCTGTGCAGGGCTTGCTTAAGCTGCTGTATATAGAACCTAAAGAACAGGATATGGGGCTGCTCCTGCAAGACAAATGATTTGAAGCCTGGAGCCACAAAATTCCAGGTTTGCAGAAACTCAAAGCTCCTTAGTTTCCTCTGCATTATAAATGAGCCCAGAGTCCTCAAAGCCTGGAATCTGCAGGCTCCAACAGAGCCAAGTGCAGAACTGGATCTCTTGTGGCATCTTTCTTAGAGCAAATTTATTTTTTCAATGCTTTAATTATTTTTATTTTTTTTTTTGTAGGAGAAATTTGAAATAAAGGAGAGAACACACAGGACACCAAAATCTAATTCAAAAGTGCTTTAAAGTCCCCAAGATTTCTCACTGCTGAGAGACAGCCCTGAGTGGTGTCTGCAAAATGGGAAAGAAGGAAAATGGGTTGAAATTCCAATTTGCTGCTGTTCAAGTTTCCTTCCCAGAGCCCGTTCTGGATTGAATCCCTGACCCACAGTGCTCAGCCTCAGCCATTCCCCAGGGCATTCCCAGAGAGAGAAATGCTCAGCAATGTTTGGGAATATCTCAGCAACTCTTCCAGTCTGGGATTCCATGATTTTTTAAATTTTTTGGAATTAATTTTGAATTATTGGCAGGGTTGGCCAATAAAACCAGATGTGTTTGAACTGCTGCCCCACCCTCAGGAGTCCCACAGGAAACACCAGCAAGGCTTGGGTGAGTTTGGAGGAAAAAAAAATCCACATTTCACTCCTAACTGCATTTTAATGACTTCCATGGTGTGTTGGTGGCTGCACTGCAGGCAGAGAAAATCCCAGGGAAAAGCTGCCTGGCTGGGAATTTTAATTATTCCAGTGTAATCCATGGGATATTCATGGATGCTATTTGATTTAATCCATGGGATATTCATGGATGCTATTTGATTTAATCCATGGGATATTCCAGGATGTCATTTGATTTAATCCATGCAATATTCCAGGATGTCATTTGATTTAATCCATGCAATATTCCAGGATGTCATTTGATTTAATCCATGCAATATTCCAGGATGCCACTTGACTCAAGGAGCAATAAAAATAATATCAATTATTCAGGACAGGAGTCTCAGGTGCAGCGTGAGCACCAGAGCTGGGACACAAAACATCCCCAGAAGTGGATAGTGAAAGGTTGGGATTCAATAAATTTTAAATCCCTTCATCCCAACCCATTCCATGATTGTCCCTCCTGATCACAGTGATCATTAATTAGTGTGGTCAGGAATGGCCAGGAAATGCTGGCAGACACCACTGGAGAGAACAGCTCCAGAGGAATCCATGGAAAACAGACAAGAACCTCACCAGGACAGGGGCAGGCAGGGAAATTTTAGCCTACAGAGCCCTAAACCATCAGGGCCAGATTTTTCCAGGCCAGGAATCCTCATTTCTCTCCCTTAATTCATGAAATTCCCAGTTGCTGTCAGAGTGTCAAACAAGCAGTGCTGTTTGCAGAGATTTTTACCACAACTGCAGACCTGACCATGTGCAAATCAGGCCTGAAAAATCCCCCCTGAAGCACAAAGCTAATTGATAAAAAAACAAAATGAATTTCAGCTGTCAAATCTGTGCAGTTGCTATCACAATCTAAAATGTTGTTTTACAACCAGGTCCTTAGCAAGAACATTTCCTACCAGGAAAAAAAAATCTCAACCTAAAGGCAGTGGAGGAGTTGTTAAGCAGATAAAAAGTTCCCAGTGGCATTAAAAACATGATTTACCTGCAGGAGAGAGGGAAATCCCCCCAGCATGTGCACAGAACAGCAGGGGTGGAACTTGCTGACTCTGCTCCCTCCCCACAAATAATTCCAGGCAGGAGACTCCCAGCTGCCCCATTCCCAGCATGTCCAGCCCAAACACGCTCAGAAAAGCAGCATTTTGGAAATGACACCTCTCACTTGGGGAAATCCATAAGAGAGAAAAGACAGGAATGCTTCAGGGAGAAGGGATTTGATTTTTTTGGGATCATTTACTCTCCAAAGCTGCATCAAATGCTGATATTTGACACTGCAGAGCATCCACGAGCAGCACAGAAAAAATCCAGTCAGGAATATAAATCAGCACTTGGAGCAAAAGGCAATATTTTGGAAGATGGATGCCCATAAAAGAAGAGTAAAGAATAGGATTTAGATGATTTAAGATTGGCTGAGTGTGTTTTTAGTGATCTTTTCATGAATGGTGCCTCAAAAAAAAAAATAGTGTCCTTATTTTTAAACAATAAAAGCCCAAAGTTTGCTTTTTTGGGGGAGGAATCTCATTTCCTGAACGAAGCTTTCCATGAAAAACACACCAGAGACTTAAAAATAATTCAGTGATTTCATAAATTGCAGGAGTTTGGGTGATTTCTACAGACAGCAAGATCCTGGCTGCAGCTTGGGAGACAAAAAGAGCTGCAAAGAGAATTCAGGGAGCCACAGGGGGGGAAAAAAGGAAATAAAGGATCAACATTCCAATCTTAGCAAGGAAAAGCTCAGGAAAAAAAGCAAAAATCAGGAAAATCCAAGTCAGCTTTAAAAGGCAACAGGTGCAGAATGCTGAGCCTGGATCAGAGACACAGGGAGAGATCTGGGGGAGTTAAATAAATTAAAATTAAAAAGAGCTCCACGAGCTCTGTGAAATAAATCCTTCTGTGGTTCTTAAAGGAAATAAAAAGGAAATGCAAAGAAAAAAAAAAAGCTTGGAAATACAAAGCAAAACAAGCTTGGAAATGCAAAGGAAAAAAAAAATCTTTGATTTAGTACAAACACAGAGGTGGTGTCTGACATGATTCAACACTCCCAAATTTTTGGAGGATCTGCTGTACAAAATAAGGAGAGAAAGGGTTGGGGTTTCCTAAAAACCAGGACTAATTGCAAACTAAGAAAAATCCCAGGAAAATGATGTTCCTGAGGGAGTAATCCTCTCTTTAGAAAGGTCAGGGAGCAGACAAAACAATCCCCAGAGAACACAAAACTGCAAAGAAATCAAATTAAGAACAAACTGAGGAGGAAGAGAAGACATTTGTGAGATCAAAAGCAGGGATGAAATATTCCATCCTCATCCCACATTCAGAACCAGCCCCTAAAAATCAAACTCCACAGCAGGAGTTCCATTTGCACACTCTGAGTTTGTGCTGCTTCCCATGCTCCAGGAACCACAGATTTCCTTGGAAAATTCAAAGGTAAATCAGTATTTTCATGGACTTGGCCCAGAAATTCCAGCTGGTTTTGGTGCATTTGGAAAGATCTGGGAAAGTGCAGCACAGAATCCAACATGTGTCAAATACAAATATATTTCTATTCAGTAAAGAATCCAAGCAGATTTGGGTCACTGCTCCTTCACTTTTCAATTCCCTCTCATTTCTCAAACCTAAAGAAAAGCACCAGGATGGGGAATTCATCTCAAAGTGATGGACAGAATCCTTTCAAATTCACAGGAATGTGATGGATCCTACAGGAAACAAAGGCTCCAGGAAAAGAGGAGAAGGGGCTGATTTTTTTGGGATTTGGTTCCCAAAATCCATTTTTCCTCAGCAGGGTCATACATTTGGAGTCTTTTTGATTTAATTAAAGAGCACATGACAGCAAAATCTGCTGCTCTAAACACTGGGGGAGCAGAGGAAAAGCTGGAATTCCTCCTTGAGCCTTCAGGTTTTGATTCTCCAAACCTCATCCAGGGCTTGCAATACTGAAATTGTTGGAAAATAGGAATTTGTCTGAATATTTAATCTTTAACAAGTCACAGATCCAGAGGAAACATACAAACTGAAGGTATTTTAAAAATCTTTGTTCTTCAAATGAAAAGAACCCTCCTAGAAGATTTAAAAGTGAAAAATTAATGTTAATTAGGATCTAGAATCTCCAAGCTCCACCAAGGAATCCTGTTCCAGAGCAGGAGACTCAGTCCCACCTCTCTGGAAAAGCAGCCAGGCTATTTTTACCTATTTTACAGCCAGCAGAACCTGAATTATTCTGATTTATGGAAGGAGCCATCAGCATTCAAATATTGCCATCTAGTGGGTGTCAAATTCCCACTGTGGCAGGAAAAGATGGATTTTTATCTGTTCCTGGATGGATTTTTATCCATCCCAACTCTCCACAGGATACAGCAAGTGCTCCAAAAGATTTTGGAGCTGAAGGAGCAGAGAGGGGCTGGGGAATGGGGGCAGGTGAATTAATGAATCCCTGCAGAATTAGTGAATCCCTGCAGAATTAATGAATCCCTGCAGAATTAATGAATCCCTGCAGAATCAATGAACCCCTGCAGAATTAGTGAATCCCTGCAGGAACAGAGTGTTTGTGATGTTCCTGGAATTGCACACATTACAGCAGAGGCCATACAGAATTCCCAGAGGGATCCTTCAATCCCTTTTCTGATGCTGACAGGACATCCACAGCTGTTTAATAACCTGACTGCAATTATTAGAAATTAATCAATCGACCCTACAAGAAAATAATTCTGGACCAGAGGGTTTATAATCTGAAAAGAGAAAATTCTTCCTGTTCTCTACTCCAGCCCCCAAGTTACACCAGAGTGATGACACTGGACAAATGGCATTTACTTCTATTTCTTTCCATCATTAAAAAAAAAAAATCCTATATTTATTCCTATTTTGTCTCCCATTTTTAAAAGAGGAGACAACAGCTGCAGCAGAAACCTTCCCAAAGAGCCCACACTACCCAACTTGCCTTTTTTTCCTGAAACACCCCCAAAGCCCCAGAAGAAGCTGCTTTTCCCCCCCAGCCCAGGACTGTTGGAGCTCCTCCCCAGCAGTGCAGCCCTGCACACTGCAGCACGTCCTTGAGCTGAGTCTGGCCAAAAGGGAAAAGCACTGAGGGATGCAAGGAGTGTGGAAACAGATGGTCCAAGTGACCTCATACATTCATTTGCTGCTTTCTGGAGAGCCCAGGACTCACAAGTGCCTGACAGCACATCTCACACATCAGTGGGGACTGAGCCTCCACTGCTGCTTTTCCAGCAATGGAAAACTGAATTCCTCACTTGTACAACACAAGGACAACAAGAGAAGTGTGAGGAGGAGAGAGAAAACACACCATTTCTTTTCTTTCCCTAAAATTGCTGCCCTGTTTTTTTTTTAGTTTATTAACAGAGGCTGGCCAGAAAAATAATTGAAATCAAGAGAATTGCCCAGGAAAGCAGCAAACTGCTGCTGAAAGCAAGGCCAGCAGTGATGCCATGGGTGAGAACTGTGGGGCTGAGATAAACTCAGTGGGTTCTCCCACTGTCCTCGTGCCTGGCCTCAGAAGGGGTTATCAGTGCCTGCATGTGGCAGCATTTAATTGATTCACACAGCAGCAGCTCCCTGGAGCTGGAGCCAGGCTTGTGCAGCTCTGAGAGACAAAAGGGAGAGCAGCAGCACGAGGCCAAGAGAAATGAAAGCTCCTCAGAGAGGAGCAAAGCCCAGCAGAAAGGGTTTCTTTCACTCCTTGCTTTTTAAAGATGTGCTGAACTCTCAGACTTTGCTCCTGAGCAGGACAGAGGCCAAGAGCTCGGCGGGTTTGTCCCCGAGGTCACAGCACCCGTGGCATTCCCAAAAAAGCCCAGGCCAGCTCTGCAGGGGGAGCAGAGCCCCTGGCAAGGCTGAGCCCAGGCTGGGACCAGCACAAAGCTCAGCAGGGAGGGCCCTGAGCTCCATCCTCACACAGGGCACCGCTGCTTCACTTTCTGAACTTCTTCTTTTCCTCTGCCAGAGTCGGGATTAGGAGCACGAGAGATGGAATTTCATGTTTGGACTCAGATGTTTATTAATTCTTATCTGTGTCACAGTGAGTGCTACAGCACTTCTGGCTAACAAGCTAAAAATGGAGAAATGGTGATGGATCTCACTCATTGCAAGCTCTTTTAAGGCTTAATTGTCCAATTAAAAACTAACACCTACATGATTTTATTTCTGACCCAATGACCAAACACCCGTGACCCACAGTGCAGCATTTTCTATCCAATTAAAAAAGTACAACCTAGACCCATGAAGAAGAAAGAAAACTTCTGCCCTAAAACCTCCATCTTGCCTTTATATATGGCTATATTTTAAAATCCCAAATTCCAAACCCTTCTCCATGGGATGTTACTTGTAATAATGCTGAACAAGTCCAGGCCACCTGAACAAGTCCAGGCTGTGCTCTGTATTAAATATTTTTCTACAACTTATTAAAACCCTTCAAAACCACTAAAACATAAATTATATTGAAAAAAAAAAGTAAAAAACAAAATACCAAAATTAAGAAACCCAAAATAAAAATAAACAATACAATTCTAAACAACCACCAATCATCATACCTAAAAAACTCATACAAAACACAATTTTAATTTTACCAGCCATGCCCTGGGACTCACTGGCCATGAGCAGGAGAGATCTCCTGGAGAAAGGATGGGCTGTGGGAAAGATAAAGATGATTGCCCCAGCTGGTTTAAAGCTGGCCCATGAGCAGATAATGTGTGCCAGGAGATAAGGGACAGAATTCCCATTTCTGCCCACATCAACCCCACACACCTGAGCAAGCTGGGCTGCTGCAGAGTGCCCCTGCCCATCCAGGGGCTGTTTCCAGCCCCTTCCAAAGCAAAACCATTCCAGGGCTCTGGAATTCTGTGGTGCTAACCCCACAGGAACAGCCTGAAGCCAGCCTTTGCTTCCCAAGAACTACAGCCTGTGGTATTTAGCACTGGGAGAAGAAAATGTTGGCAGAAAGTATTTCCAGGGACCACAGGATTAGCTCATCCATCAGGCACAAACCACAGGGCTCCTGTTCAGGCTACCAGAGCTGGGGAGAGCAGTGTTCATCCTGTGGCCTGAGCAAACAGCACATGTGCTCAGCATCCTCTGCAACTCCTGCCCTGAGCTGTCCCAAACCTGCAGAGAATCGTGGCTGATTCCCAAGGGAGGGATTGAAACAAAATTTCCAATATCCAAATCACAGAAACCCACCCATTGCTGCTGAAGTGTTCAAGGCACAAAATGCCAATTTGGATCATTTTTCATCAGGCTCTCCAGCAGTCTCCAGATGGAATCCAAGGTTTGCATGCACCTCTCCAATGCTGATGTTCAGGATTGCAGCGTGGAGGTGCCACTATTTGAAACTATGGGATGTTATTCAATATTCTAACTTGTGGGATATTCAGAAATGAGACACGAGAAGCCCAAAATTATAAACAGGAAATGAAAGGAAGAGAAATAAAATATACTAAAAAAAGCATACAAATATTAGGAAGGAAATAAGATAAAAAGGAAAAAATGGTAGAGTTAATAAAAATGCAGTAATAAAAGAGGCTTTTGGAAGTGGGAAAGTAAAAGAATAGAAAATATTGAAGATTTTGGATTTATAATGTCCTCAGTAACTGCAATGTTTGTTTAGAGCACCTGAAGGGAGAGAGAAGCTGGACAGAGGATTTCCAAAATCTGGAGGGACAGGACACAAGGAATGGCTCCCACTGCCAGGGGCAGGTTAGGTGGGATTTGGGGAAGGAATTGTTCCCTGGGAGGGTGGGGAGGTCCTGGAATGGATTCCCAGAGAAGCTGTGGCTGCTCCTGGATCCCTGGAAATGCCCAAGGCCAGGCTGGACA
>WBND01001265.1:70199-84472 GCA_013398595.1 Tychaedon coryphoeus
TATATTTTATAATTTTATATTTATATTTATGTATATATATTTATCTTAGATTTTTATATTTCACATGTATAATTTCATATTCATATTTATATCTACTCATCCCACTGCCATCACTTGCACAGCCAAATGTGTTTCCCATTAAGCAGCCGTGTGTGGGCTGCAGCTCCAGAGCTGGTGTGTGGATTTTTGGGAAGCAGAGCCAGTGTTTAATTCCATTTGGCCTCTGCTGAGGACACAGCTCCTTTCAGAGTGCATTAACATCTCCTTCAACTCCTGCAGGAGGAAAAGTGCTCCCATCCCTACTGGAAGCAAAGTTTGCTGTAACAGGAACACCAAGATTTGATGAGGGATTTCTTTCTGTGCTGTGTTTTTTTGTCTTTAAAAGTGAAGTTATTTGGCTTTTCAAGCAGAAAAATGCATCATTCAGAGTTCAAAAGCAGATTTTATCGTTAGGTGTTCTCAGCTAACACTTTGTTTTATGGTGTTTAAAAGACAGGGATGTATTCTGGATGAAATGGGAAAATTCACCCAAATTTTTCCTCCCCTCTGTGAGCACTGGAGGGTTTGGGTGGGGGATTTATGGTTTTGAGTTGGGTTTTTTTTCAGCAGCAATCCTGTCCCTAACAAGAGAGATATTTCCATGTGCATAAATGATTCCCTGAGCAACAAAGAGCCAAAATAAGAATTTTGGGGTCCAAAACCACAAGGGCACAAGTTCCCCTTAATGCAACTCCTGAGTTTGGATCTCCTTCCTCCACCCAACCACAAATTCTGCATTAAATCTGCAGGTTCTGATCTTAAATCCTCTTGAAACAATTAACCAGAACTGACAAAAAAGTGGAAAAACGATTGGTGAGGGTCTGCAAAAACCCAAATGCAGAGCAAGAGGTTTCCACAGAAATAATACACAAATTTCCCCATAATAATATATAAAATATGTGTATATATAAATATATATTATCAGTAACTGATGCTATTTTGTTTTCATTTAGTTATTTGGTTGGAGAAGAACTACTGATCCATTTTCTTTCCTGAGCATCAGAAATCCCCTTTCCATTTTTTCCAGCATGCCATGAAAAATCTTTTCTATTACACCATTCCTCATAACTGCAAAATTCTGAATTTGGGAATCTGTTTCTTCCAACTCGCTCGTGGAAATTGCTGTAAAATCTCCAAAGGGCTAAACCTGTATTTTCTGTTAGGCAAAGAAAATTACAACTGAGGATGTTCTTGGATCATTTTTCACCAGCAAAAGTCTCCATTTTTAGCAGGGCTGAGGTAATGAGCTATTTAATGACAGAGATTGTGTTTAAATCATTCTGGTTTCTTGCCCAAAACCTCTCCTCAGTACCACTGCCACCCCACAAGCAAATTCCTACCACAAGTGAAAATTTAGATTTCCAAAGATAAACTTTCCTCTCTTCTTGTGGTAAACCTCGTGCAGAGCATCAGGAATTTTTAATAAACACACATCTCTTCATTTTCTATACTTTCTGCATATTACACAAAATACTTGCTCTATTAAATACAGATTTGCTTGGTGTTTTTCTTATAGGGAAAAAAAAAAAAAGGATGGAATATCTTTCCACTGACAAACTGCAAGAAACCTGAAACGAAAGGAAAAATCAAATCTTTTCTGTTTCCTCGGGCTCCTCTGGCTGTGATTGGCACAGGCCAGGCTGGTGACATTGGATTTTTCATTTCTGTTTGAATTAAGTCATCAAGGCTGCTCAGAGCAGAAGCAAACCCCACTGTGGGGACCAGCACTGAGGGGGTTCCCATGCTGAGTGATTTTCTGGGAGAACACATCAGGGATGAAAACCAGATGGGAAAGGGGATTTGGGATGGCAGGGATGCAATCAGTGATGGAATGATGGGCTCATGGCACACACCAGCTCAGCAGGAGCTCTGCCACTGACCTGAGCACGGGCACCATCCCCTCCTCCAGAGCTGAGTGCTCCACCATTCCAGCCAGGCTGCTGGAATCCAGTTCCATCCCACTTCATTACTCCCAGTGATGACACATGAGGTTATGAAGTGAAATCATCATTTCTGGACCACTCTTCTCACTGTTACATTTGCTGCTCCATCAGCTTCTCGTGTGTTTTCTCTGCTGCTTGCCACAGGACTCTCTGTCCTTGCTGGTAGCAAATCCCCAGAAGCATCAACATTTCACTGCCCAAACCCTCTGCCAGATCCACACAGGGTCTATTTTTTTCCAGAAATCCCTAGTTTTTTATGGCCTGGCTCCCAAAAGAAAACAACACAGCAGCCAACAGCAGGAAGGAATGAAGCTGTTTCAGATACCTGGTCCCAAACCGTGCTCATGCCACCAAAAATCACTGATTGCTGCTCGTGATCCCCTGCTCCCACATCTGTGCCATCCCAGACCTTCTCCAGCTGCAGGGATCTCTTCCACAATCTGATTTTTTCATGGTCAGAATGCCTCACAGAAATGACATAATCCCCAGCTTGAGCACTTGCTCACATGGACACATTCCTTCCCCATGCTCACATTGGCAAACGTCTCATCTTCCTCCACAACCACTTACAATCTGACCCATGTGATTTGTGCTCTCACATTTAAGGGATGGGAAAATAACTGCCTGGGAATTGCTTTAAAACTGGAGCAAGATCCATTTCTTAGTGTTTCTAAAAGCTCTTAACAAAAATCCATGTTTTAGAAACAATATTGCTGACACTGATGAGATCAGCAGACAAAAAGGCTTTCATTTGAATTACTATGTCTCTTAAAAACATGTATTTAATGTGTTTGTAAAAGAAGTCTGAAGTCTTGTGCTTCAGGTAAATAATGAAGCAAAAATTGCCCAAATGCAGTTACCTAAGTGGGTTAGGCTTGGTTTTCAATTTCCCCAAAAATATCCTGAAAACCACTGGGAACAACAGCAGATAACAGGAAAGTGTTTGCTGCCATCACCAAACACCATTCCCACTCCCTTCCCTGTAACCATCACACTTCTCCAAAGAATCCCTTGCTGACCTGTCCTGAAGACTTAGCTGGAATTTCAAATTGCCAATTCCATACAAAACTCACCAGCAGAACAAATTATTCCTGCTCCAGATCCACTGGTGACCTACACAAAATATGAATCTCGGAACAATGAGACCTCCTGGTTTATTAGAATCCAGCTCCAGGATCACTCCTGGGCCTGCCCAGACACCCCAGCTGTCCCTGGGAGTGTTGTCCAAACACTCCTGGAGCTCTGGCAGCCTCAGGGCTCTGCTCATTCCCTGATTCCAATGCTCAACCACCACCTGGCAGAAGAAACTTCTCCCAAAATCCTGGTTATGCTGGTTTCTTGGAAATAAAGCACAGGGAGCAGACTTGGCTGTGCTCAGTGTGTTCAGCAGAAGTTGCCACAGCAGAACACGACGCTCACGTCCAGATTCCTCTTCTCATCTCAAACCAGTGCCTGTGCCTTTGTTCTATATGAAACCACATTTGATTCCTTTTAAATTAACAAATATCATGCCTTTAACACAAATAATATCAGTTCACAGCTCCATAACAGCTTAAATAATCCAAAGACTGGAGCAGACAGAAATCCATCTGCATTCCTGCTGTGAATCCAGATTTTATGATCCTGAGATTGCCAACTTTTCCCATCACAACTGGAGCAAGTCTTTTGAAAAAAGAGACATAAGTGGGAAGTCAGAAACTAAGGTTCAAACTTGCATAGTACTGAAATTTGTGTTCCTTATTATTTCTACAATATTTACCACACTCACAGCTGCCAGTGGCAAAGAAGTCAGAATTCAGAATAAAAGCCTGAGGAATTTCTGGTGAATACCCCCCAGCTGAAGTAAACCAGCCCATTAGGATTTCTTCCTAAAAACCCTAAACCTTCTTCATAAACAAAAACCACCAGAACATCTCACCACACGTCAAACACACTCTTAAAATGTTGGAACCCTGAAGCCTAGGAGTTTTAAACTTTCTGTGCTTTCTCACACTGATCCACAGCAGAACACTGCTTTTGACTTGAGGCCTTGGAGAAAGCTTCCAAATGTGAGTGAAGGAGTTAAAATCATGGGTGTGTAGTGGAATAGAAGTGTGTAATACCACATGGTGAAGGGTTTGGAATTTGGGGTTTTTAGAAAATAGTAATAGGTATGGGACAAGATGGAGCTTCTTGGGTGTTGCCTCTTTTTCCCTTTTTGCTCCTTCTCCTTCCTAGTTTTAGGCAGTAATTTTTGGTTGGATGGAGGGTGCTGCACCACGGGTCACAGGTGTTTGGTTATTGGGTCAAAAGTATAAATAATATAGATGGTAGTTTTTAATTGGATAGTTGGGCTTTAAAAGACCATCTACCAACATTTTTCTCACTAAAAGTGCTGCAGAACTCTCTGTACTTTAGATAAGAATTAATAAACAACTGAGCCCGAACACAAAAACCTGTCCCTCATGCATTTAATCCTGACTCTGACTGAAAGCAGGAGAAGAAAAAAAAATCAGCCACTGTCCTGGTTTGAAGAACAGGTATTTTGCCAAGAGTATCTGTTGCTGAAAAGGGACTGGAACTGAGTTATTGTTCTGTTTGTTGCTAATTTTCACAGCTGCTGTTGTTTCTGTTTGTCTGGTTAGATATATTAGTAAAGAGCTGCTATTCCTACTCCCTTATCTCTGCCTGAGATTCCCTGATTCAAAAATTATAATAATCAGGAGGGAGAGGGTTCACATTCTCCATCTCAGGAGGAGTTCCTGCCTTTCTTGGCAAACACCTGTCCTTCAAACCAGGACAGATTTTGGCACCCAATGCGGGGCTGGAGCAAAAACTTCACTAACCCTGCCAGCGAGTAAAAGAAGGGACACAGCCCCTGCCCATCCCTTTGTCCTGGGTGCAGCCCTCAGCATAATAATGGGAAAAATTCTCCAGAGAAGGGAAAAATCCTCCAGAGAGGAGGAAAAAAAAAAAAAAAAAAGTAAGGGAACAAACCCCAACCCCCAACAGCCACTGATACCCTAAAGCACCTCCACAAACAAAACCCAGCACTCATCTCACCACGCATCACACCCACACTTCCCACCCACTTGTGCCCAGCAAAGCCCCGAGCGCACTCACAGCGAATGCCGTAGATCATGAGAGGATCCAGCTGCTTCTTGCCGTGCTTGCCCTGGCCCGAGAGGTTGGAGATGGCCTGGATCTCCCTGTGGAACAGGTAGTCCAGCAGGGTCAGGGCCATCTTCTCGGCCGTGCGGCAGTTGGTGCTGATGTGCAGCATGTCGGCGGGCGTGATGGGGCAGCGCACGCGCATCTCGGCGTTGTTCTCGTCGCCCAGCCACGTCCCGTTGGGGTAATCCTCTGAAACACACGGCAGGCAGAGCCTGAGCGAGGGGCAGCCTCAGGAGCAGCCAGCACTTCTGCACCTTGCAGCATCTCCCCCGGTTTGTGTTTTCTGAGTGATGGCGGCTGCTGAGGGGAAGAAAGCCAAATTCACCCCAGCAGCACCAAAAATTGTTGGTGTTCGTGTGCTGGTCTACAGGAGCTGGTGCTGCCAGTCCAGGTGTCCAACTCACTCTCAAAGATCTCTTTTCTTGAGAAACCTCTCCAAGCCCACTGCTCTCATCCCCTAAAAATGAAGGTTTTTATCCCTGCAGCTCTGGGATATTCTCAAAGCACAGGAAAATTCAAGCAGCCAACAGCTTTTCCCTACCCCAAACCCATGAGATTAAAACTAACTTCTTTCCTTTTTTCCTTCCCTTCCTTCCTCCCTTCCCTCCCTCCCTATGATTATAGATTTAATAAATTATAATCAATAGTGAACACTAACTCGTTTCATCATTTAAAAGGAGTACATCAAGCAATGACAATCATTTAGGATGTGACCAGAGATCCCGAACAAAATTTGGGTTTTTCCTCATATTTACTGGCTACATTATTTTCTAAATAATAGTTTCCCAAGGAACAAAAGGATAATTAATCAATCACTAATCATCTTCCCTCTTATTCAAATACAAGACCATCAGTAGCAGAGCTATACCCATATACACACACTTTCAAAATATTAAGAAGCTTTTTTATTTCTTTCCCAATTTCTCAGGAAAAAAAAAAAAAGAATACTAGAGATTTAATTAAATAAATAAATAAAATTCAAAGGAATACTAGGCCCTCACTTCAATTAACCTGTGCAGACAATGACAAAATTTGGTGGATTCAAGACTAACCAGAAACTGGAACAGAGCTCAGGAGCAATCCCACCTGTGTGGAGGATGGAGGATGAGACCCCCATTCCAGAAATAAACCAAACTTCCAGAATTCCTCACACTGCTAACAGGAACTGGATAGAAAACACTCCAGCAATATTCCATTGTCCACTGAACTATCAGAATTTGATTTCCATGGCTGCTCAGCTCTGTGGTTTGCTGACTGAGGGGTCACTCAGTACAATTCAGAGTCATGTACTGTGAACAACACTCAGTTACAATGACATTCATGACTTTGTTTCATTAAGTGATCTCAGAGCAGAGTTCTGTGATACAAAGTCCCCAGTTCCTGGTTTCCATAACCTTTCCAGGCCCCAAAGAAGGTGGCAGAGCTCAGGTCAAACAGCTGGAGCAGCACCCAGAGCAAGCAACATCTGGATTTCCAAATCCTGCACTGGGCTTCATGTGACCACAAGCCAGAAGAACTCCATAAAATAAAACATGAACCAACTCCAAACTGCTTTTGCAGCTCGACCTTTGGGTTGAGTCACCCCCCGTGGCAGGGCTGAGTTTATAGAGCTGAGTAAGGGCAGGATGAGGCAAACGTGGCATTGTGCAATCCTGATTCATCACTGAGAGCAGCAATTAGCAGCAACAGAGCCACAGCACCAGGGAAGGGTTTGGGCTGCAAGGGACCTTAAAGATCATCTCCTCCATCCCTGCCATGGCAGGGACACCTTCCACCATCCCAGGCTGCTCCAAGCCTTGTCCAGCCTGGCCTTGGGCAATTCCAGGGATCCACAGCTTCTCTGGGCACCCTCCCCAACCTCACAGCCAAAAACTCCTTCCTTATATTCATTAACTTGCAAGGAAAACTATTTATTGTTGATGAATTTAGCAATTTTTTGCTGCTGAAATCAGAACTTTGTGCCCCGTCCTGAATATATTTTTATACACTTGCAAATTGTTTGGGTTTTTTTTTTTCTAAACTTGATCCTTTCCTTTTTATCCTGAGCCAGGATAGGTCACACTGGCTGCTTTCTGCTCCCAGCACCAGGTGCCATCTGAAAAATAAAGTGGTTTGGATGAGCTGTGCCTTGTTTTGCATGCCACTGTGTCTGGCCTCACCACAAGTCTGGTTACCATTATCAGGGAAAACAACAGGCTGTTCCTCAAGATAAATGGACTGGCTCAGAAAAATTTGGGCAGATCTGGCGAAGCAAAAACATCTCTGGATCAATGTGTATGTTTTGCAAAGAAATTCTAGGAAGCCTGAATAAATTATCCTCCAGCCTATCACAGCCTTACAGCTCCCAGGATTGCTGGTGGGTATAGGAAGTTTTATTCCTTATGGAACACCTTTAGCCTGCAGACTTTTTTAACAAACACTGTTAACCTACATGAACCAAAGATTTAGTTCAATTTGCAAAATCCTCTCTTTTTTCTGCTGGCACAGAGTCCAGAACATACTGTTTTTACCACATGCAACTGCTCTTTTATTGCTCCCAGCCTGGAAAAAAAGACATTATCTTGTTATTCTGACCTATGACCACAATCCCCCCCACTAAATTATCTCTTGCATTTTCCTCCTGCTTTCAAAGTTTCAACAGAAAGGGAATTTATTTTATAACCATTTTGCATGAAGCATGACTGAAGTTAACCATGAGGGCACAAAAGCTGAATTATTCCTTCTTTTAGATCAAAATCATTCCTGCCAGGCTGCCAACACATCTGCACTTTGCAGGGAGCAAACACAGGAGTGGCACCCAAAAATCTGGTGGAAAGAGGGAATGCAGGGCCAGTTCTGAGTGAGGCACAAATGCCCTGAGCTCTGCTGTGCTGTGGAGGAGAATGGAGAAAACAGAATGGGATGGAAATTCTCTCTGAGCAATTAAATTCATAAACACTACTGGCTAAATCTGGATCACTGGAGGCTCCCAGCACTGAGACATCCTTCCATGCACATGGGAGGGTTCTCCAGGTGTGTTACAGCTTTAGAGGTGAGATCTGCCTGGATTCTGGGGAGGTTGGTTATTTAGAGCCTGCACTGTAAAACCACACTGCACAGCCTTACCCTGCTGCTGCTGCTCCTCAAAAACTTCCAAAAACTCATTCATGTGAGCTGGGGAGGAAGAGAACAGTCAAAGAACACAACCTGACTCCAAGTGGGTGAAGCACAATGCACACACTCACCTGGAGCTCAGCTCAGCACACACTCTCTCATTTTTCTCCTTTGATTAACTGAGGAATTCATTCCCTGGAGGGTGGCAGAGCCCCAGGGACCATGTGGGGTCTCCCTGCCTGCAGACACCCCAAACCCAGCTGGGTGTGTCCCTGCCTTGGGCTGGGTGATCCCCAGAGCTCCCCTCCAACCCCAGCCATCCCCTGATTCTGTGAGTTTTCCTGCTGCCCTTTGAGGGGAAAGGTGATTCCCTGCCTTTTCCACACCAAATATCAATATCAATATCAAATATCAAACCACACCAGTGACCATTTCTCCTCCCAGAGCTGCCAGCTTCACCAGCCTCTGTCTGCACCCACAGCCTCCTTCCCACCACACACCAATTTCTATTTCCTCCTCGATGCTCTTTGTTCAACATCACAAAATTTGCCTTTATCTCCATAATACTGAGCCCAGTTTGCTTTTCAGGGCTGATTTTGACTCTTTTTTGCTGCATTTCTTTTATCTCCCAGCACAGCTGACCATCCATCCCTGTCTGGGGACGTGCCACGCAGACCAGGAATTTTTTGGGAACAGGAGGAGCCAGTTTGGGGTCAGCAGCAAGAAAAGCTCTGTCAAGAGAACAAAAACCAGACAGGGGCTGCTCTGGCCGTGCTGTCCCACCCAGGGAAGTGATAAACACTGAGCTGTTGCATTCTTCCATCAGGAAAAGCTCTCCTGATCTAACATGGGAGCCTAAAAGCAAAGCCAGGCTCTGCTCTCTCCCCAGGAGCTGTCAGTCATTCCTTTAAAACCAGGGAGAACAAAAGGAAACACCTGCCCACAGAAATACTGGAATTAACACGTTCCATCACTCCAAGAAATTGTGTTTATTTTATTCTCAAGGCTGGGTGCAAAGTTGGCAGCGGCAGCAAAAGACTGGTAGGTGCAGAAAGGCAGAAAGATGAATTAATCTTTTTAAAAATTAAAATAAACCCCAAAAAAACAAATCCTAACCTACAAAAATAAACCTTCATTTCTAGAGAAATTAAATAATGTTTTGGCTGATGTATAGAAGATTCAACATCAGCATCGTGTGGAGGGTTGGAACAGGATGAGCTTCAAGGTCCCTTCCAAGCCAAACCATCCCATGGTTCTGTGATCTTTTAATGAGCTCCTGTCAATTAGCAAAAGTTCACAGGGGCAGTGATTAATTGGCAGAGACTCCAGAGCACTGGCTTTGTTAATTAAAAATCATTAAGTGTGTGGAAAGGAGGGACAAGCAGGCTGTAAATTCATCTCCAGATCCTGCAGTGGGATTGAAAGGTGTGCTAAAAGAAAGAGATTTAAAGTCACATTCAGCACAAAGGATGTTCAGACACTGGGAATTCTGGAATTCTGGAATTCTGGAATTCTGCTAAGGAACAACAAACATGGCCTAGGCACAGAGCTGTTCTTGTGAGGGGGGCAAAGAAAGGTTTCATTTCCTTGGGAATATCAAAGAAAAATCCCAGAATGATGGAATGGTTTGGGTGGAAGGGACATTGGAAATGATCCAATTCCAACCCTGACACCTTCCCTGTCCCAGGCTGCTCCAGGCCCCCTCCAGCCTGGCCTGGACCCTTCCATAGATCCAGGGCAGCCACAGGAAATCACAATTACTCATGTTTTTAAAGTCTTCTCTGGGAAATCCATTCCAGCATCTCCCCAGCCTCACAGGGAGGAATTCCTTCCCTGTATCCCACCTAACCCTGCCCTTTTCCAGCTTAAACCCAGAAGGATCTCTGCTCCAGGTAAATATTCCAAGCACCCAAAGGCTGTGGCTGAAGGAGACCCAGTGCCAGCCCCTGTGGATCCAGGACCAGGAGATATTTTGGGAGCAGCCCCTGCACTCAGAGGTTCCTCAGCACAACACCAGTGAGGTCACTTGTTTGTTAAGAATAAACCTCAGATTTTGGTGAAATCCAAGAGAGAGTCCCTTATTATATGACTCATGGAAGGATGTGATCAGATAAAAAGTTCAGATAAAAAAAATCCAAATAAAATTCAGAAAACTAAAATACATGGACTCAAAAGGTTTTGTTTTTTTTAAAATGTGTTTCATGTCAGAAAAATCAGATTTCTAATTTGGATTTTGCCCTTTTTTCCTTGTTTAATATATCTTTGCTATATTTGGGTGGAGGTGGGTCAGTGTTAACTCCAAATATCCCTGTGGCAGACACCTGCAAGAAACTTGCTCATCTGCTGGCTCCCAATAACTGAAAAAACAAACATTTAAAAACCCAAAGCAATTCAATTTGTATCATTTTCTTTGGCTTTCACAAGCCCTGAAGCCTCATCAGTGTCTCCACATCAGTTTGGTTTAGGATCCAAAAGGTTCAGCTGCTCTCACAGCCTGTGCCTGTCCTGAGCAGCTTGGCAGGAAAGAGCTCCCAGGGCACACCCCACGTGTGAGATCTGATCTGCCCTGGGCTGGAAAATGCTGTGCACAGATAAGGCTGGGTCATGGACACAGAGCTGCTTGGATTCCCCCTTGGAAAGCAAACCCTGAGTGTGCTTAGTGCTGCCATTATCAAATGGCTGCTGCAGATGCCAAGTTCAGGAGACAAGATGTGACTGAGGAGTTTTCTCTGGAAAAAAACCATCACTCATCCCTAATTAACACTCAGGGCAGAGCAGCCTCCCCTTATCTGCCCCCAAAATCCATGTTTACATTTCCACTTACATTTCCAGCTCGGGGTTCTGTGCATCAGAAACTGGAGGGACAGGACACAGGGGATGGTTTCAAACCAGGGTTAAATGGGATTTTGGGAAGGAATTCCTCCCTGGGAGGGTNATGGAATTCTGCCGGTCGTTGTTGAGGATCACCGTGGTCTGAGGGACAACACTGCAAAAAAAAAAATAAAATAAAAATAATCATGGAGGGGATGGGAATATAAAGCAGCAAAGCTTATAAATAATCCATGGAGAGGGTTTTGGTTTTAGTAATCCAGGGAGGCCTCTGGGCCTCGTCCCTCCCCTGACACTGCTGATCTGGCAATCCATCGAGTCTGACACTGGCACCACCTCCAGGACTCAGATTTTGCCAGAGGATGGATGGCTCCAATGGAATTCTATCCAAGCCCACGACCTCTAGGGAAGCAATAAGGAATTCATCAATTCAGGACACACAGGGGGAAGTCTGTAAATCCAAATTCTTTCTGGGAGAATCTGAGTGCTTGCAGAGGTAACCTGGCCAATTTTCATGGTAATGCACCAGCTCCAGTCGGGGAATTCCTAGGAAAAGAGAATTTGAAAGGATTTATTGCAAAAGTGGATGATAAGCATGGTTAAAGAGCATGTGTTGTCCTCCAGGGTGGGGAGATGAGCAGCACAAGAAGCATCAAAGCAAACAGGACCAGACTGTAACTGAATAAAAACAAGACTGAACTACTTCTTGTAGTTAATTAAAAAAACCAAAACCAAACACCAAAATCCTTTTATGTGTGAGAAACCAGAAAAAGCTTCTCTTGTCACTCCTGATGACAATGGAGAAGGAAAACTCGAGCCATGCTAAGTCTCCACTGGACTGCAGAAGGAAATCTGAACTAAACTGTCTGTGTGTGCAGATTAGCAGCTGATGTGTCTGCAGGGATTGTTCACATCACTGCCACCCCACCACCCACTGTTCCCAGGGCTGGGTTTGACACTTAAACTGCCTCTGCTGTGCTCAGGGACAGCTGAAGCAGAGACATTTTGGTTTAGTTCCCCTCTGCTCCTCACAGTAAACAGCTCAGCCTTGTTTTCACTGCTCCAACACCCCAAACGTGACTGGGGGTCATTTACTCTCCCTTGGCTAATTGCTGAGACACAGATGAAGCCAATCTGGTGACAGCAAGTGTTTCCTTCAGCTGTAGCAGAGCACACATGAACATTCACATGCCTGAGGAAGCCTGAAGTGCCAAATTATCCATCATCAAGGCAAGATAAGGCCCTGTCGAGGAGCTGACGATGAATGGATCCCAGTTTTGGCACAAATAAAATGCCTGACCCCGGATTTTTTGGCTCCAGTGCCCTGCCTGGGACCGCATGTGCTGCTTGCAGCAGATGGGAATGCTCAGGGAAGCCGGGAGCAGGCAGTGCAAAGCTGGGCAGGCCTGGGGCATGTGCTCATCCCAGAGCAGTGCACGCTCTGCCAGAGCTCCCCNGACAGGACACAGGGGATGGTTTCAAACCAGGGTTAAATGGGATTTTGGGAAGGAATTCCTCCCTGGGAGGGTGGGGAGGCCCTGGGATGGATTTCCCAGAGCAGCTGTGGCTGCCCCTGGATCCCTGGAGTCCCCAAGGCCAGGCTGGACAGGGCTTGGAGCAGCCTGGGATGATCCTCAGGTCCCTTCCCACCCAAACCATTCACGATTCAGTGTCTCCAATGACATCCTGACATCTCCAAGAGCTGTGAAAGCCCAAACAACTGAGTCACAAATGAAGTTCTGTGCAAGGAGGACATAAAGATCAGCTGAGCAGCATTTTAGAAATCCAATTCAGGATCTTCAGAACTTTAAAAATGTACAAGAACTCTGGAAAGCAGAGGAGAGGCTCAAAATAACTGAACAGACCAAATTTCTCCTTCTCTTACCACCCTGAAGGTGCAAGTGCAATGTGTGAAAACTGAAGAGGAAAATAGCATTGGGCCATCACATCCATCCCATGCAACCATTATAAAATAAACCATTATAAAATAAACCATTATAAAATAAACCACTATAAAATAAACCATTTTAAAATAAGCCATTATAAAATAAACCATTTTAAAATAAGCCATTATACAAGAAACCATTATAAAAGAAATTTCCTCATGTCTAGTGTATACCACTCAATGGCTCTCCTGCTCCAGCATCAGTGAAACTAAAAATTCTCTTCTTGTGCTCTTTGTTCTGCACAAGACACTGAACTACACAAAGCTCATTGTTTTTAATTAATTAGAATGTTCACAATTAAATACAATGCACTGCTGGGTTTGAAGTGAGAAGATGCTGCACTCCAAAGCTCACAGGAAGAACACATGCATGCCAAAATTAACTGGACTTGAAAAACCACATGGAATGAAGTCACAGTGTTCAGTCAGCAAAAAACCCAGCCTTGTTCTGCACCATTACTGACCTGGGCTCAAGGCTCTGGATCATTATTTTTCAGGGACAGAAAGGCAAGAACACTAATTTTAAATTTATTTTTTCAGGGATAGAAAGGCAAGAACACTAATTTTTAAATTATCACAATTACATGAAAGCAACCAGCGAACAGTGCCTTTATAGAAATCCAATCCCTAAATCCTGCAAATATCCACAGCTCAATGTCAGATACACCCAACTCTAAACACAGTTTGGTTTTGCTTTCCAGAGCCTGGATGACAGAGTGGAGCTGTCCTGGTGCTTGGTCTCAGTCCTGGGCTGGGAGATTCATCCTCAAGTTTTCCCTCTGCACCCCTCAGAGCCCCCTGGAATTCTGTCCCAGCTGATGAAAGCCAAGGGCTGCTGTGACTTTGCCTCTCCCTGCACACCAGCCCTGTTATTCTCCATCTCTTCCTTTATTAATAACTGAATTTGTGCCACCCTGCAGGTGAATTAGCAATTCCCTCCCGTGCCAGGGCAAGGGCAGGTGGAGGGGGGTCACTGATCTGATCCTCAAAGCATTCATCAATCTCAGAGATTTGGAATGGATGAGTGGGCCAGAGGTCTGAGGGAAATCAGATCTGCAGACATTAATGGATTAGGGGTTTGTTCTGAATTTACATGCACATCTATGGGTCAAACATCACATCTGTGCAAATCTGTGCCAGACCAAGGCAGAAAAGGAATTACACAGCAAACATCCTCCTGATGCTGGCAGCTTTGCTCCTGCCATAGCTCACAGAGCAGGAAAAATTCTGGAATCACTAAGGCTGGGAAAAAACTCCAGATCAGAGTCCAA
>WBND01001265.1:121811-143942 GCA_013398595.1 Tychaedon coryphoeus
CCGTGCGGGGCCGTGCGGGCGGCCGAGGGGTGGCCGCGTATAGCAGAGGCTCCCGCCCGCGGGGCGCCGCGTTACCGTGTGAGGCGGGCGCCGAGTTCTCGTGGTGTTTTGTGCGGCGGCTGCGATAATGGCGTCCTTCCTCGCGAGAGATCCGGCCCGGGGCCCCGCGCCGCGCACGCGCCGCGCCCGCGCGCGCGATGCCCCCGCCCTTCCCCGCCGAGGCGCCGCAGCGGGGACCGGACTACGAGTCCCAGAGGGCAGCGCGCGCGCCCCCGCAGGAGCACGCCGGGACCTGTAGTACGCGCGGGTGGCGCGGGGCGCGCCGGGAAGTGTAGTCAGGGAAACACGGAATCAGAGGATGCCGGCGTCGTTGAGGGTGGAAAAGAGCTTCGGGATCACGGAGTCCAACCTGTGCCCAATCCCCACCTTGTCCCCAGCCCAGAGCTCTGGGTGCCACCTCCAGGAATTCTTGGCACACCTCCAGAGATGGGCGCTCCAAACCTCTCAGGGCACTTCCAATTCCTGAGCACCCTTTCCATGGGGAAATTCCTGCTGATTCCAGCCTGAGCCCGTTCCCTCTGCTCCTGTGCCTGTCCCTGGGAGCAGAGCCCGACCTGGGGCTGTCCCCTCCTGTCAGGGAGTTGTGCAGAGCCAGAAATTCCCCCTGAGCCTCCTTTTCTCCAGGCTGAGCCCCTTTCCCAGCTCCTTTCCCTTTCCTGGAGACTCTCCAGCCCTCAGTGTCAGCAGCACTTGGCCAGCAGAGCCAGCAGATTAAACTGGATCTGCACCTCCGGAGTCACTCGCTCCATTCCCATCCCCTGCTCCTTTCTCTGCTCCTTCCATCAGATTCCTCCCTCTCCGACATTTCCTGGGCTGGATGAGCTGGATGTCACTGTTCAGCAGAGAAATGTCACCGTGCCCAGAGCACAGCTGAGCAGCAGCAGCAAGTGGGAATTTGCTAAATTAGCTCATCAGCTCTTCTGTCACTTGCGCTGTGAGAACAGAGGGCTGGGCGAAGGTGGGAACGCGCCGTGAACCTTCTGGAGGTGATAAAAATATGCAAAAATCCCCCAAAAAAGAAGCACGGAGGAAGTGTATGCATATGGCTCCGAAAGAGGACAAAAATTAGACGATTTTATGTCTTTATATAGCACGATGTTGCCCAATAAAGACCAACCACACTTCACTTTTCAGCTTCATCGTAGCCAGCAGCAACTTTCAGGCTTCTGCATTCAAATATTCCTTAAAGTAGATAAATAGCAATTCCTAACTGAGCTGTTCAATGGGGCTCTGCAGTGTCACGTCACACAGCTGGTTCAGCTGTGTGTGTTTCTCCAGACACCTGCAGGCCAGGAAATTGTTCCCTCATGCAGGTTTGGAAGTGCTCAGCTGAGCCTGTTGATTTATTTTCCGTGCTCTGCCCCTTCACAAGCAGATTAGGCAGTTCAAAGGTTAAACCACTTAGAACCTGACTTTTCACAGTGGATTATTTCACGCTTTGCTGCACCGATTTACCCTGCAACAATTTTGCCAAAGAGTTTCTGCTCAACTCAAGCAACTGCAGGTCCCAGCTAGAAAAAAAGGGACACAGATATCCCTGTTCCACCTGCTGTGGGGAGCTGCTGGAAAAACCTTTTGCTATCCTAACCCTGCCCAATGTAAAAGCTGCCCTGTTTTCTCATATTTTCATAATCACAAGGATTATTAACTTGCCATCACAAGGATTATTAACTCCTGTTTGCTGGAGGTGTGAGGTGTTTGTCCTCTGGAGAGCCATGAATTGTTTCCCAACACAAACACAGAAATTGTCATTGTCATAAACCAGTTACAGTATTTACCCAAAGTTAATTTGTCTGAAATTAACGGCAGGAAATACTGGCGGGATCCAACTGATGTCTGCGACTCTGAGCAGAGATAAGAGCAGAATAAACAAATAAAACAATTTATGCTCAAGGGAGGCTGCAGCACCTCCTCCTGCCAGTCTGATCCAGCAGCTGAGAATCCACAATTACCTCACCCCTTTATAAGAGTTTTTCCCTCTTTACCAGAGCAATGAATTAGATATTTTTTTTCCAAACCAGGAAACATTTCTTCTTAAAATTATGGATGACACCAATAAATCACAGAAAGACTCCTTTATCATGGTTTATCCTGTGTTTCGTTGAGACTGCACAGCCAGAAATGACAAACCCTTCATGCAGCATAAAGGCTGACTGCAAACCCTGGGAAACAGCAGGAGGAAAAGGATGTTCTGTTAAATCTGCAGGCCCAGGTTTGGTTTTTAGTCTTTGGTTCCCAGTACCAATGAGTGACTGACCAAAGGGTAATTGCTTCCTGTGCTTTGCAATCTCCTGAGCTTCAGCAGCTGCCAAAACTGAGCTCCTGTGACTATTTCTGCAATAATTGAATGAAGTTCAGTGTAATCCCCATTCAGTGAATGACGGCTTCACTTTACCCTGGGACAAGTCTGCCTATGAGCAAATGCCAAGAAGAACTTGATACACTGGAAGGTTTATTCTGATTTAAACCATGATAATTTGCTCAAGTGCCTACATCAAATCCACTCTTAATTTCCTGTCCTCATATAAAAACAACTGAGAACTTCAGGCTGCTGATATATAATTCAATTTTTTAATTTTACGGGAGAAAATACCCCCTCTTGTCCTGTTAGTCTATTGTCCCAAATAAAACAAGGGATTTCTTTGTTGTTTTATTTCCTCACATTTTCATGCTTTTTTTTTCTTCACTCTCTTGCATTTTATGTCTGTGCTTTGTCATATTATGAGGAATAATTTGCTTCCAGGAAGTACCCAGCTTATTTCACCCTGGTCTCAGCATTCATTTACTATTGTTCTCTACGGAAGTTGCTGCTTTCACATGTTTGGTGTGGATCAGGAGAGATTGGGATCTCATTCATTGGTTTCCTTTTTTTTTTCTCATTAGGAAAAAAACCCTTCCTGTAGCATCAAAAGTAAAAAATTAACACACTGTGCACACAATTTTGCAGCTGCAGCAGGAAAATAAAGGTTGCCAAACAAAGCTTGTGTTTAAACAAGTGACCAACATCCATAATTATCCTCAGTGCTGAGCAGGAGGACACAGGGAAAAACGGGTGGGGAAGAAGTGAGCAGGGCACAGAAGTCAGTCCAGAGTATTTGCTGGAAGAATAATTTTGTTTCCTAAGGATAAAATCCTCGATTATATCGAAGTAAAAAAGTACTTGAAGCTCCACTGTTTGTTCATTTCATGTTGTTTGGGTTTACTCATTTTCTCTATTGTATCTCTTGTAACTGGAGAGGGAAACAAACCCAGCCTTACAAACACAACCTGTCCTATATGTGACAGTGATGCTTCAGGAAATGTTACATAAAATACCTCTTTAACCAAGAGAATATTGATATTATTTGTAAATGTGCTGTAGCAGCACATGACGAGGAGCTTATTTAACTTTTAGATGCCACATCCATTTTGAATCCCCTCACAGTTGTTCTGTGCTTTGTAACAGAAAACAGGCCACCAGCAAGTGGGTTTTGCTCCTGGATGTACTTCAGCTTCCTCTGTATTCCTCAATATTGATCTCATTCTGGTCTCTGCTGAGTAAACTCTATTTCATTCAATGAAAATACTCCTCATTTTCACGAACAGGGATGAAGGAAAGGCCCTGAATCCCCTCAGCAGAGAGAAAAACATCGTGTCACGTTTTGCTGCCTCTGTGGTCAAAGTCCAAGGTCCTGTAGGGTCACTCCTGCCAGTCTGAGGAGCAAGGTGAGAAGGGTCAGGCACCATCTCGATGCTTTTATTTATTTACAGACTCTCCCATCTCCCTGGACACCTCATGGAAAGGAAAACATGATGGGAGGCTCCTTTCCCTCTGAGAAATGTGCCCCTGGCACAAAGTGTTTACACTTTGCCTGGCTGGGACCTTCCAGGATCACTCACAGCTTCTTCTCTGCCCTTTTACCTCCCCTCCACAGCTGAGATTTTCCCAGCTGTGGTCAGGTTTGTCCCAGACCACATTTATTTGGTCAGCTACCATTATCATCTGAGTATTTCTGGGGGGATTATCAAAGCCTGAAGCGAATTCATTCTACCAACAGATTTTAAGGATTTTATTCTTCTATGGTTCTAAGTAGAATTTGACCTTCTCCTCATTCTGGACACACATCCATCTTCATACATCCAAAGTTATTTGTAACTCAAACACCTCAGGAGTGAGAGGTAAAATAAACTGAGTGGTGTCCAGCTGTGGCCAGGGTGACAGAAGGTCCCTGAGCAGGTTTCCACACAGCTCCACGTGGCAGAGACAGGAGGGTAACCCAGGTCAGCTGGAACCTCATCCAGGGCAACAGAGGCAAATTCCAACCCTTGGGATGGTGAAATCCTGCATTTCCCTACAACCTGGGCACTGCAAAGCTCTGGAGACAGAGTTTTTCTGCCATTCCAGGTGTTCTCCAGTAGTGATCGCTGGTCCATGGGCTCTATCAGACAGAGCTTTGCAGCACATCTCAGGAATTCCCCCTGCTCAGCACTGATGGGGACAAATCTGGGAAGTTCTGTCCTGTTTGGAGACTCTGATGCAAGAAAAAGAATGAAAAAACAGGGGTGGTTCCTCTGGATGGCTCCAGAGCTGGATGAAGTGTCCCAGCAAAATGTGGACATGAAAAAAAAGCTTCCCTCAGATAAAACCTGCCATGGGAAGTGTGAGCCAACCCTCAGGGAAATGAGGGGCAAAGCCACCCAGGCCTGACCTGGCTCCTGAGGGGAACCTGCACTAAGTGACATTTTTAGTCACCCCAGAGAGGTTTGCACTCCTCAGCAGCAAAATTCCCAGGCAGCATCCCACAACCTGATTGTCCTGCCAATGAGACAATAATTAGATTAGGAAAATGTTCATTATTAAATCACTTCCGTGATATCTAATGACAGTAAAGCTGTAACACTGTATTTTTTGCTGAATTACTGGGTTTGGCTTACAACTGAGGCAATGCTAGGGCAGGAACACCCTTCCAAGCAGGATGCCTGGGGATCAGATTCCTTGGACACACTGCAGTGAGGTGATTTTCCCTCTGCAAGTACCACAATTCATATGAACAATGGCAATATAAAAACAAGTAAGTACTGGCAATACTCTAGTAAAAAACCCAAACAGTTATTGATCCTCTCTGCTCACTCTGGAGGCACTGACAGCAAAAGTCAGATGAGTGACAGTAAGAAAACTCTAAATTTTCACTTGTTTTATTTCTGTGACGAAAAATAAGCCAAATTTCATTGTGTACAGTCACACTCCTCAGCCAAATTACCCAATTATGGAGAACAGTTGGTGTTTCAGCTTTTTGGGCAGAACTCAGAGCTGACAATACAGACAAAAAACAAAAAGCAGAATACGAATCAAAAGAACTGAAAAAATATTTCACAGGTAATTTATGAATTAGGAAAAGAGTGGGGTTTAATGGCAGAATGTTAATACTCTTATTATTATCATTTCTTGCCTTGGCATTGATGGACTCTGGAGTTTTCAGTGTCGATCCATTTATGTATTTAATGGACAAAAAGAAGTACATGAGTCGTGTAAATACTTTCATTTTGTCGTGAGCCTGAAGGATTTTTAAATTCAGTTTTAATGACCCCGATAATCCTCACCTGCAGCCTCCACCCACCACAATGGGCCAGGAGCCCATTTAAGCCTCAGCTCTGGAACTGGAGCTCTTGCCCTCAGGTTTGGCTTTGTTTTTGTCTCTAGGAAGGACTTGGGTTGGGGTTTTTTTTGTTGTTGTTGTTGTTTTTTGTTTGTTTTTGTTTGGTTGATTGGGTTTTTTTTTTTTTTGGTTGGTTTTTTGGTTTTTTTGCTGCTGCCTCCTTTTCCTCCTTTCTATGCTGGCCCTTGGACCAGGTTTGTCACTTTGTCACAGACAAGGGCTGGGAATGCCTGAGGATCCCTTGGTTCAGGCACTGCTGTGCTGGGTTCTGCTTGACTCCCTGTCCTTGAAAAGGATAATTCCATCTTTAATGGCTCCCTATCTTTATTCTTATTTGGCTGTTAATAATCTGAACTATTAGGGAGTTTTTATAGGAATAATTCCTTTTCTTTCTTTCAGTGCTTGGCCTGAAAAAAAAATGCAGCTCTGACTTAGATGTGTTTGTGCCATTGATACGCATTTTTTTCAGTTGGAAGAAGGGCAAACATCCCAGAGAAAAGTGTGGGATTTTCACATAAGGCAACAAAGCTACTGGAAGTGCCCCTGGAAACACCAATAAAGTAACATTTTTGCCTTTATCTCTGAGAAATGGGTCAGGAAAACATCTCCCTCTTTTTTCTCCTAACCAAAAACTTCAGCTGGCTCCATGTGTGTAGAGGAGTAATTATTGTCCTCATAATGCTATTTTTATTCTACACAAAAAGAGGGGATGTTTCTGTAACAGAACTCGTTGTCGGCATCCCTTGTTCTGCCGCTCCTCACGTGGAGGCTGCAGGGCTGCTGCACTAAATGCTCAGAGCTGAAATGTTTCCTCTGCTGGGCCCAGCCTTGCACAGCTGCTGGATTTTGGGAATTCCTCCGTTTGAGCCCCAGCTCGGGGCATTTCAGCTGTTCCTGACAGCACCTCTTGGCTATCAGTATTCAAATACACAACTATTCAAATTCACAGCGAGCAGCGATAAGAACCCTCTCCTTGCACGCCAAAGAGGAATTTTCTGCAGCCATTCCTGTTCTCGGAGCCAGATGAGGGGGGAAAACAAAACCTCTGGGACGCACATGTGGAATAATCATCAACCCGGCAGCCTCTGAAGAGAATGAAGAAGACAGCGCGGGGACAAGTTGAAAATTAACTCCTGGGCTGGCTCCACCTCTTAAGCAGCAAAGGGTGCTCTCAAAATTCTTCCCAAAGAAGCCTGGCCGCCCCTCAGGGGAGCTGCAGCCCCTGGGATTGTTGCCGGTGATGGTGCCAGGCTGCGGCAGGCTGTGCTGAGGGAGCAGCGCGGGTTTGGCAGCGATGAGCGGGGTGAAGGTGGCAGCCCTGGGGTGTCTGTGCAGGCGGCTCAGAGCCCTGCGGGCTGTGCCCGCCCGCCGCTGCAGCCTGGCTGCCTGCTCCAGCAAAAGCACCAGCAACGGCGCCTGTAAGTCACCGCATCCCATCCCAGCCCGCAGAAAGGCGAGGTGATGCGCCGGGAAGGGAGCTGCTGTGGTTGGGTGGGGGCTCTTGTTTATTAGCGAATGGAAAAGGGGGGTTTGGGGATGTGGCTGGAGTACTGGCGAAAAAGTGGATGGAAGGAAATGAAAATACTTTGTGGAATTTCAGGGTTCTGCCTTGTAGTTTATTTCTGCTATCAATGGCATTGGGTTTTTGTGACTCCAGCCTGTGATAAAAAGCAATCATTACTTGGGCTTGGCTGCTTTCAATGAAAACTGTGTTCATGAGCATAATTCAAAACACGCTTAGCACAAATTGATTCTGACTGGGAATTTCATAGCCACCGCAATGTTTGATTTGGAAAATGAGGCCTAGAACAAGCCACAAACCCCTCCAAATGTGCTGTACAGACCCCCAATAAATCACTTTGAGGTGCAAGATACTCCTGGAGGATGTTAAAGATTTAGTTATTTAAAATACTGATTAACTTACTTTCAGATAAGATGGGGCCAGCCAGAGATTGCCTACTCACTGCTGTGCAGATAATGTCAGCTGGAGAACAGTAAAGAGTAATTTTTATGGCTAGAAAAGCCTTTTGTTCCTTATTTTTTTTTTCTCTGTAATTTTATTCAACATAATAACTTCTCCCAAAGAACAGAGCCTTGAACATTTCATGGTTACCCAGGGTTAAGAGGGGATCCCATTCCAAGAAGAGATCAGATCAGTTTGTTCCATCCAAGGACCACTGCTGATTGAATGAGCCACAACTGGTATTTTTTCACTTTTTTAACTCACATTCCTCTTTTCAATTTAAGACAGATACCGTTTATTTCTTCAAGCTTTCTCTTCTCTGTGCCATTCATGCAGGAAATGCCAAAACAAACTGATTTGGGAAAACCCTGTCTTTGGAATGGCTGTTTTTGGCAGGCAGGGAGTGCACAGGAGCTCTGAGTGAGGCAGCTTGGGGATTACTCCACAGTTACTCACACCAGGCTTAAATAACTCAAAGGCTGACAATTGCTGCAGCTTTTGGATTCCCCTTGTGACCCTGCAAGGACCAAGGGCTTTTCCTGAACTTCACTGTAGAAACATTGAGGGAATTGTAGCATGGATGTCAAAATTCCCAGGGGTGTGGAGAACCAGGGAGTGTCTGTGCCAAGCTCTGAGGTGCCTTGTAATGACACATGGAGGTGGAGGTTTCAGACATTCATTTTTTAGAATAATTGCTGGAAATGCTCTCCATGGGGATTTTTAAGCCTAATTTAGTAATTATTACCAGAGTAGACCTGAATGTCTTTTTCCTTCCTTGCCCTTTAGAAGTGGTTACAAGAAAAGCAGAATCCTTCAAGTTTTGGGTTTTTTTCTAAAGAATTGTACAAGTCCTGCAGAGACACAATCCAGGTGTGCCATCTCCAGGCCTGCACACACAACTGCAGTGCCTCCCTAAATTGTCCAGGAGTTTTTTCCAAGCCCTTTCCACGCTGAGCTCCTAAGCCTGCATGCATAATTTCAGCAAATGTTTTTTATGCAGGAGAAGATAAAGCCTCTGTTTGCTTTACCTCGCCAGCTGGAATTACCTCCCCCTTATCTGGGCTCAGCCACTGCCTCCTCAGCCAGGCTCCTATCTCAGCCAAACACTGTGGAGGCAGAGGAAAGCTCAGCATTTCCCAATCTGCTGCTGCTCCCCTGTCGAGCTGGGAGCACCCTGTCAGCTACATCTGTTTGATAAAAAGCTGTGGGCTGTTTATCAATAAACCACCCTAAATCACAGCCCCCATCTGACATCAGCTCAGCAGAACTTTCAGCACCTTGTCACGATGGGCCTGAGCCAACCAGCACGGTTATCCTCCAAAAATCTTGATTCAGACAAAAGCTTCAAAGAATTCAACGTCTCTTGGATTTCCTCTGCAATATTCAGTCCCAGTGGCTGAAGAAGAGCTGTGGTCCTTTAAAGTTTAAAATGGTTCTTTAGTGAGTTTCAGCAAGGTGTATATTTTATTTTCTTGTTCAGAATGTGTTGCTATGGCAAACACATTTATTTCCTTCCCCTGGGTGAGGTTTCTCAGCTCTTCCTGCCACAGTCTGCCCTGGTTTATCTCATTTGTAAAGAAATCAAAGCACTTGATTCAACAGGTATTTTTCTTTTCAAAGATTAAAACCTTTATTTTCATCTGGATCTTGATTCCCACCCTGAAGCTTTTGATGCTTGCATCAATCCTAAACGGACTTTCAAAGAACTACTTCAAAAGCTGCAATTAATGATAAATTATTCCAAATATTGGGACTACTTGGATGGATCTATAGTTCTGGGAAAGTGAGGAGAGAACTGCAAGGCAAATGTAAGAAGCCCCTAAATATTCTAAAATTAAATGAAGCATCACTGTGTCTGATGGGGATTTACAAAGAAATCAAATCAGGCACAGATTAGGTCTGTTTGTGGCAAATCCCTTTTCACAGGTGATTCACACTTCTTGTATGAGAAAATTCAGTTTAGCTGCTCTGACAGCACCAGAGATGGGTGTGTGTGATAAAGGCAAACACCAGCCCAGGCCCCTCCTCAGTGAGCAAAGGGTGCAAACTGCACACTTCGCTCTAATTCTCACCTTTTCCAAAATTAACTTTGCTCATTTGAGAACTCCAAGGTGAGGTTTCTATTTCTCTTCCCACACAGATTCTATATCTCTTGAGCCCGTCCCTTGGGCTCTTCCCTTTCTGGTTGTGGAAACCCCTGCGGGTTCAGGAACAAAAGAGAACCCAGCTGGAACCTCCCAGATGGCCCAGAAATGCAATAATTTGGGGGAAATAATGGGATATTGCGATCCTGGCTGCTGCTGCTCTCTCCAGCTCTTGCTGCATGAGAGCTGCGTCTCTCTTGCATAAATCGCCATCCTGAGCCGGGGCATGGCCAAGAGAAAATTCATTCAGGAATGGCTTGGAAAAGGTTTTGGCTACATTGGTTAAGTGCTGGGAACAAGGTTTAGTGCTTAGGTTTCCTTTTTGCACAGGTAGTTTTGTCTTTTTGTCTGCAGTTTGCAGACCAAACCCTCTCCCTGAGCTCCTGTTTTGAAGAGTTTTCTTCGAAGGATTTTTAGATTAAATGCTAGAGTTTTACTGGACTTCATGCTCAGGAAGAAGTAGCATGTGCACGTAAAAAACTGGATGCAGATTCTGCGAGTGATCCAGGAGAGGAACAAAAGTGCTGCAGGTCTAAATGACTTCTCTTTTTATATATATATATATACACACACACACATATATATGTATATATATAGTTTTGTACCTCACCTGCCTTTCATTTCTGAGATTCCTTTTTGTTGTGCTGTTCAGCCCACAAGAAGCGACTCGCTCTGTTCAGCTTAGTGCAAAACTCTAAAAATTCATATTTTTCAAAACTTTGCACGATCAAGTCACCAAAAGCTTCATGAAGTTGGGTTGTCCTAATGGCACAATGTAAAGCAGTAGAGGCTGAGGCTTTGAATTTCATCAGCTTTAACACACAGAAAAGGGATGGTTGTAGCTTCCTGGGATTTTTTTATAATTACAGAACCAGGTGTAGATGTAATTTTTAAGATGCCCAAGGTTGTCAGTTGGATTTAAAGGAAGAAATCTTGATTTAGAGGAAGAATTTAGAAGAAGAAAAGTTGGATCCTGGAAGAATGGTGGAGAGATGACAGTAATTTGTTGGTAGATGAGAATAACCCCCAGAATCTCTTGTTTATGCTGAATATAAAATACCTGAAGCCCATCTGGGCTGTCCTGGTGACCAGGAGCTGCCTGTTGTCCATCAGTAGCTGTGCTGAAGTGTTGCCTAACCATGATCAATAGGCTGTTAAACTGTGATTAAGCCTGAATCATGATGTTTATGGGCAGCAGGTCTTTTCAAATTCATTGATTATCTATATTTTTAAGGAATCATTCTGTTGAGAATAGTAAATTAGCCTAAAAAAACCCTGGGAGTCAAACCAAAAATTCATTTTGCTTGCAATTGAATCCTGCTACACAAAAAAGACTCCAGGGATGAAGTGAAATGAAATTCAAGCCCAGTTTAACATCCTGACATCACAAGCTGTTTGTACATCTCCTGATGATCTGTTTGTGATCACGCAGCCACTCAAAGCAAATCGTTTGCCAGATTTCAACCTGCTCTTACTCAACTCAGGAGTACTTTAAACACGTTATTCTGTCAATGCAATGGAAACTTCTTACACAATGTTGGTAAAAATGGGCAAGCACTTCTTGGTTGACTCTGCTTCATATCTGATCCTGTCTTTGTCTCAGTAAAATGTTCTCAATGTTATGCTAGGTTCCTTGTGAAAATTCAAAAGTACTCATCCTAACAAGATGATAAAAATTCCCAAAAGATAAATGCAGATTTTCAAAATGATTTTAAGAGAGTAACTAAGAAATACAATCATACAGCAAGATCAAGGTCAGGCACTGAGGGTGGTGTCCTGTTCCTGGCTGCCCAAGGGAACTGGCAAAAATTAGAAGTCTTGCATTATCTCTGTGCTTTCAGCAACACTTTCAGCTTTCTTTTATTTTTTTTTTTAATTAATTTTTGCAGTGTGTTCCTTACTGGTAGCTAGAGCAGGAGTGACAAAGATTTTAACAATTTTCATTGAGATTTCTGTACCTCAGGCAGTGTCAGGTGAATACTGAGTTCAGCTGAGTTGACCCTTTCACCATTCAAGGTAGGACTATTTTGGCCTCTTGCCTTAGTGAGATCCAAGAAAAGTAACCATAATATTAACTTTATATAACTTTTCCAAATGAGGCTTGGAGAGGGGACCCTGCTGTGCCAGGCCCACCCACCTCTGTGTGTTTTTTTGGAGTGAGGGAATAAATTTCTGGGTGTTAGGGGATGCACTTGGTGTGAGAAGAAATATTTTGGTGTGAGGGAATAAATACTATTTTGGTGTGAGGGATGCACTTGATGCTAAGGAATCATTTTTGGTGTGAGGGAATAAATAATCTCTTGGTGTGAGGGAAAACACTTGATATGAAGAAAAACACTTTGGTGTGAGGGGACACGTTGTTGGGACTCTTTAGAGCAGGTGTACTTGGTGTGAAGGAATCACTTTGCATGTGAGGCAACAAATACTCTCTTGATATGAGGGAAAACACTCGATTTGAGGAGAAACACTTTGATTTGAGGGAATAAATACTATTTTGGTGTGAGGGGACACGTTTTTAGGTGAGGCAATGTTCTTTTATACTGTACTTGGTGTGAAGGAATCACTTTGGTTGTGAAGGGCCACACTCGGTGTGAGGGAATAAATCCTCTCTTGATATGAGGGAAAACACTTGATATGAGGAGAAACACTTTGGTATGAAGGAATAAATACTATTTTGGTGTGAGAGGACACATTTTTTGGGTGAGGCGATGCTCGTTTATATTGTACTTGGTGTGAGGAGCAAAAATACTCTCTTGGTGTGAGAGGTGCACCCGATATGAGGAGAAACACTTTGGTGTGAAGGAGTAAACACTGTTTTAGTGTGCGGGGACACTCTCTTACACTGTACTCGGCGTGAAGGAATCACTCTGGATGTAAAGGGCCGCACTTGTTGTGAGGTGACACACTTTTGTCAGGGGCACGGAGAGCGCCCAGAGCACGGGAAATGGCGATGCCCAGCTCGCACGGAGCTGCCGCAGGGCTGTCACGGCATGAGGAGCAGCCGAGGGCAGCCCCAGCTGTCACGGCATGAGGAGCAGCCGAGGGCAGCCCCAGCCCGCCCCCGCAGCCATGGCGGGAGGGCCGTGCCGGAAGGGGCCGCCCTGGGCCGGGCCGGGCCGGGCCGGGCTGGGCGGCGGCTCCGCGGTCTCCGCCGCGATGCTGCCGCTGCTCCGCCGTGCCTGGGCGGCCGCCGTGGCCGCGTCCTCCTCGCCCTGCTCCTCACGGCCGGGCCGCCGCCGCTGCAGCCTCGGCGCCTGCTGCTCGTACCGCCTGCGAGACGCCCGTGAGTGCCGCTCTCCCTCCGCCCCGCCATCGCCCCCAGCGCTGCCAGACTTCGTGTGGGAGCCGCAGGGAGCTCTGCCTGGCTTTGTCCTCGGCTGAAGCGTCGGGAAGTGGCCGTGTTGTAAATATAGGGGATGTTTTGCGCTGCTTTTGCCTGAGCTGACCTTATGGAGCGCAGTAAAGTTTGCTCCTCGCTGAGGGAAACGGGGAGGGAGGGGAGAAGCTGTTTGGCCACCCTTTGTGAGTGGTTGGAAGGTTTGATTTATTTTTAATTCCTCGTTTAAAAGACACTGAGCGGTCGTATCTAGTGAAGTAGTAGTGAGTGATGCTCGAAGCATCGCGATTTGGGGTTCAGCCGAGGGACGGGGCACCCGAAGCTGTGTCCGGGTCACCAGGTGAACAGGTGGCACAGGCGGCAGTTCTGGTTTTAAACAGAATAAAGTTTTGTGGAAACCACTCATGTACCCATCCTACTGTGCCAGTTTGAGGGGCCCAGTCTGCCCCTAAAATTGCAGGGTTTGGGTTTTGCAGGTATGGGATCAGCAGGAGCCGTCTGCACGAAGCAGTTTTGGTCAGGATTGGTGCGGCTGCTGCAGGAGCTCTGAACCCCCCTTTGTGGAGTGACCCCTGTGCTTGTGTTTCTTTCTAGAGAATGTTTTGCTTCCCAGTGGGAATTATGCTATGTGTGGAACATTCCCAGCTCAGCTGATGGTGCTGGTGTGTAAAGAAAGCTGGAGAACAAAGCTGCCTTAAAATCTGGCAATAATAAGGAAAACATTCTCTTTTTATGGGAAATAAGGGGACAATTTCTTTGCAGAGCATTCTGCAAAGACAGAAAGGTACTGACATGGTTCTAAGTCAAATTACTGCACTTCCCTGTTTGGCTTTGAGTCATGCAACTGGAATGTTTTATTTTTCTTTTGCTTTCCTGGGCACCAGCTGACTCGAATTAGCCTTTGGTGACACAGCACCTTCCCTTGCCAGAAAGTTCTGTGTCCTGCATCAGAGGCTGACTCTCCTGCTCATCTTGCAGTGCACCCGCTGTGGCAGAGCCCGCTGACAATTCCCGGAGGCACCCGCCAGTCTCCCATCAACATCCAGTGGAGGGACAGTGTTTATGATCCCTTCCTGAAGCCTCTGAAAATCAGCTACGACCCCACCACCTGTCTTCACATCTGGAACAATGGCTACTCCTTCCTGGTGGAGTTTGATGATTCTGCTGATAAATCAAGTAAGCAAAAACTCAGGGGGGGAAAAAAAAATCTATTTAATGTAAGACCCAATGTTGAAAATGAATGTACAGCAAAAAAATGCTGCGTTTACAGTGGTGGGAATCATGATGAAGAAATCCTATACAGACTTCACAGTGTTTTTATTACCGTGGGCATTGTGCACAAATGCCCTGCTGTGTGTTGAAACTCCTTTCACAAGCCTCACTGCCCTGGCTTGTAGGTTTTGTAATAAACTTTACCCACACGAGTCAATCTTCAGTCATTTATGTGTGTACCTACTCAATTTGAAACCTGATTCCACCACTGCTCTTTATTGAAGTAATCTGCCACTTATCTTTTGTGGTGTTAATAGAGATATTTAATGCACTTGAAATTATCAGCAGCCAAATGAGTTGCAGTTGGAAAGCACACACGCTTATCTCAGTGGGGTTTTAGGGAGTGAAATAACACTGAGCTCTGCCCTCAGGAGCAGGTGTGTGTGTGTGTGTCCCTGTTATAGGGGAAGCAGGAGTGCATGGAAAATCCAACTATGCATTGTGAATAAACCTCTGACCTGAGCAGCTCAACCTTTTAAAGGCTCACCAGAATAAAAAAAAATTGACTTAAGATATTGCTCCCAAATCCCAGATTTTCTATCCATTGTTCCTTCTAAAAGCTGCCTTTACCAAAGGATATTGCAGAATATAAAGGTATTTCATAACTGCAGGTGAGCTGGTAGCAATTGGTCAGGGCTGTTGTGAAGCACACGATTGCCCAGCTTGTCCTGCAGGGAAAAACTGAAGGACCCTGAGCAAGTTTGAACCTGTTGGATTGGAGTCATTTATGTTTAAAGTGGCTGCTCACCATGAGAGCTCCTCCAGCTTCCTGTGGGATTTAGCAATGCCCTCGGGGAGGGAGCTCCAGCGCACAAACAAACACTCTGTCTTCACAGCATCAACATTTCTGGTTGATGTTTGGAAAGAGGCTGATAAAACACTGTAGCAAAAACCGTGGTGGTGGAATGCAGGGAGCTTGTGTGATGTCTGGGGCTCGTTTTGTTTCTTGTTTCTAGCTGTTCACTCGGAGTATCCATTTCCAAGAGGGAATAATCCCTTTCCAAGAAGGAATAATAAATTTCCAAGAGGGAATATCCTTGCCCTTGCTCATTTAAGCACTGATAATCATGCTGAACCTGAATCCTGCCTTTCTGTTTCTCCAGCACAAAGTGCTGTTTTTTTCAGTGAGGTTGGGTTAGGGGACAGACATCACTTGTTCCCTCATGAGTGATTTTAATTTACTAACTTTAGATTTGCTTTGCTTTTCATTGAACAGCCTCTTGCTTTATAAGCCACACCCCACTCTCCGTTGAGGATAAGATCCTGAAAAGTGTTTAGTGGGTAACAAAATTGGATTTTTTTCCTTCAAGAATTGATGTAACAAAAGGGAATTGCCTGTAGGGGTTCAGAAATATGCAATATTTAATTGCACAGGAGCAGTTTTTGTGGCATAAAGGCAAGGCTAGAATCATCAGGCCTTTGAGGCTGGTGCTCACCTCTGAAAGATCCGCTTTATCTGTAAGACTTTCCTTGAGGTAGATCTTGCCCTGTGAGCATTTGCTGCCTTTTCATCATCCTCATCTTCCTTAAATGAATTCAGGTCCATGAAGGGAAGGATGGCAACAATCAATCGGTGTCAGGGCTCCAAAATGGCAGAGAAGCAACAGAGTGTGAGGTGTTGCTGGATAACCCCCAGTTTTCAGGTGCCTGCCTCTCTCCTCCACCTTTCTCTCTTTGCTTTTGCTATTTCTGATTTTTCTCACTGCCAGCTTCTGTCTAACAATCATAGAAACCCAGAGGAGAAAGCTTGGGAACAAACAAAAGCACCACAGTTGAAACAGAAGATGAGAAAGACACCCAGGATAGACAAAAACTCCTGAATCCTGAGATGGGGTTTGCAAGACTTGGGCTAAAGCTGAAGGTAGAGCAGGAGGGAGAAGAGGGTGAGGGGAAGGTATGTACAGCATGTGGTCTGTCTGTGTGTGCTGCCATCAGAAACGGGGCTGGAACAGAGCCAGGGCTGCAAGGAACACCTGATGTGATTCTTGTTAGAGCTCCTTACACTTCTGTTCTGTTTTGAAATTGTCAAGATTGTAATCTGAGAAGAAATGCTTCTACAGGGACTGAAGTTCCTGTTTGTTTCCTGTCACTTTCTGGTGGCCACTGCAGGAACCTGAGTCCCTCCATATGTGTATCTGTGCCTAGAGTTACTCCTGAGGCAAATATTCGAGTGGATGTGGTTAGTAACACAAATTTGTAGTCACTTGTGGGTTTGCATCATCCCATACTCAGGAGTGGATCATGTTAGAGCACAGAAATGTCACTTCTGAGAGGTCTGGCTGTGTGACCTACATCTTTATCCCACCCCTTCTCCAGCACAGAATCCCAGGGACACCTTCCACTATCCCAGGGTGCTCCAAATCCCATCCAGCCTGGCCTTGGACACTTCCAGGGATGGGGCATTGGGATTTTCCAGTGATGCCCAGGATTGCATCCATGCCCAGAGCTCAGCAGCAGGGGATGAAATTAATTCAGTGTCACTTTGCACAGCTGGTTTGAATTTATTCTTTTATCACAGACAGGCCTGGCTGGTTAGGATTTCAAACCTGCTGGCTGGCTTTCAGGAAAAAAAATAATACAAGAAAATCTCTTAATGCCTCTCACTGTTTTCTCCTTAGCATGGAAGTGATTAACTTATTTCCAAAAGCAGTGTTGGGATTAGGTGCTTTATACCAAAGTTTGCTGTAAAACTTCCCCATGTTCAACAGTTCAGTAGAAATCAGCAGATGCTGGATGAACACTTGGAAAAGCTCTTTTCCAACTTAAAGGACTCCCTGATTCCATAAGTGTTATTAGCCCTTGGGAAGTAATTAGGGTTTCTCATTTACCAGATGCTCTGATACCATAATTAGCAAGATGACCTTGCAGGATGGTTTTGGTCTGGGTAGGAGGGAATGAGTGGAAGCAGAAAGCTGAGCATGGACTTTTCATTCATGTGTTTGCAGAAGGATGGGAGGCCTTCTGAAATCAGGAGAACAGGCTGAAGTTCTACCTGTACTCATTCCATCTTTCAGAAGCTTGCCCAGTGGCACTCTGGATGTTTAAATCCTCACTAACAGCTTGTAGGCACAGCAGAACAGATTTCTGGCTGACCTTTGTGCAGTGTGGAAGCTGTGTTGAAGCAGAATGAGATGTTTTGGATTTTTGTAGCTTGCAGGAGGCTTGAACATTTGACTCAGTATACTGGTTTGGCTGGCAGTATTTGCTTTTTGAAGTCTTGTCATGAGAAATGTCAATAATTCTCCCAGATCCTTGCAGGGGTGTCACTGAATACTTTAATAGATGTGTCACTGCTGTGTCACCTGGTCAGGCAGTCCTGACACTCCTCAGAGGGTGAGAATGTGAAAATCACCTCTGTGACTGTGCCAGACTTGGTGTCAACTGGGAAAAGAGTCCCTTGAGGGGAGATGGATGAGGAGACTCCTCAGCTCATCTCCACTTTGATGCAGGGAAAACCAGCAATGTTTGCTTGAATGATTTGGTCATGGCAAAGTGTAGATAGGGCACTGATTGAGTTCCTCCACTTGATATTTTTTTTACTGGGCATGTTTTTTCAAAGAATTTACTTCTCTGGCCAATTCTTAATCCTATTTATTAACGTGTGTGTCTTGTTTTGTTTTCTAGTCATCGTTGGAGGTCCCCTGGAAAACCAGTACAGGCTGAAACAGTTCCACTTCCACTGGGGAGCTATCAATGACTGGGGCTCAGAGCACACAGTTGACAGCAAATTTTACCCAGCAGAGGTATGAGATGAAATCCTGAACAATTCAAATACTTGTCTCAGGTGTGTCTGTGAAAATGCCCAGACTGAGGATTTGCAGTTTGTTTTGAAGCGCTACAGCTCATCTGCTGTTTTATCCTATAAAAATTCATCTTCACTGTTTTCTGGAGAAGAACAGCCTGAAATCTGGACATTGGCCCCATTATTGAAAGTTAAAAATAACTTTGTTTATTGTTACTTAATCTTTCAGAGAAACAAAGCATATACTAAGTACTTTAAAAATATCACTTTAATTTCTGTTTCCAACTGTTGAACAGGTAATAAAATAGCAAAACTTTGATGCTTAAGTAACTACAAAGAAATCAGCAATAAAAAGGATGTAGTCAGTGAAAATGTGATGACTTTGAGCACAGTCCTTTGCCAAAGGAGAAGAATTTTCCAAGTGATGATGGGTTATTTTTAAGGAGAGTTTCTCTCTTGGTGTGTTTTTGGTGGTGCTGCCAGCTTGGCAAGATCCTCATTGACAGGGAGACTGTGACTTTTTGGGCTGGGGTATTTTTTTCTCACACAAAAGCCCTGGATGTATTGGCTGTCAGCAGTGCAGAGGAAGATTGTTGTGTGCAGGAGGATATTCCTCAGGAGCACAGGGTGCTCTGCTCCTCCTGGGAAGAGAGGGAAGAGGTGGAAGGCTGAGCTTTGTCTGTGCCTTTGAGCAATTCCTGGAGCAAATTCCCACAGATTAAATCCCTTTTATAGATAGGAAATGCAGTGGCTCTTAACTATCGTTTACAGCTAAAGGCAAAAAAAAAAGGAAGGGAAGGACCATTATTTACCAAGAGCACTTTGTTCCTCATTTCTGTGCTTTGTGGGGAGCTCACTGCAGTGCCTCACCCTGCCAAGGAGCAGCCAGGATCAGGAGTCAGCTGTGGGGTCTGTGCTCTGTGCAAGGCTTGATTCCTCCCTCATTCCTCTTTCAGCTGCATTTGGTGCACTGGAATGCTGTGGATTACCCGAGCTTTGAGGATGCTGTGATGGAAGGGAATGGCCTGGCTGTTATTGGAGTGTTCTTGAAGGTAATTTCACTCTTTGGGACCAGCTGTAATAATGGGGCCTTTCTATTTGCATTGTATCAAAGCCAATTTAGGGCAATTCAGGGAAGGCTGAGAGGGGATCCCATCAATCCAAATAAACGTTTCCAAGGGGTGTCAGAGGATGGTGCCAGCCTCTGTGCAATGGTGACAGGATGAGGAGCAATGGTCAGAAAGCAGAACAAGTTTCACCTCAGTATGAAGAGCTTTATATTGAGGGTGGAACAGCTGCCCTGGGAGGAATCTCCCTGTCTGGAGACATCCCAGACCCACCTGGATGTGTTCCTACCATCCTTGGGCTGGATGATCTCCAGAGCTCCCCTTCCAACCCTAAATATTCTGTGATTGTTGTAATAAAAAAATACTAAGGTGGATGTGTAGAACTGATAGATTATTGATCAGCTTATTGATTTTTCACCCCCTCCCTGTCCCTGCAGCTGGGAGCACGGCACGAAGGGCTGCAGACCCTGGTGGATGCCCTGCCTGCAGTCAGACACAAGGTCAGTGCCCTGAGGTGTCCCAGCCAGCAAGAGAACACCTGGAGAACCACAAAACACCGAGAAAAACTTTTCTTCCTTCAGTTTTACCGTGGGGCTGATTGCCACCTTGGAAGTGGGAAGGGAAGCTGGTTCTTCAGGAGGAATTGGGCACTTGAAGCTTTCCAAACCTCTTGAAGAAATGCTGCTCTTGAGATTGTTTCCGCTGACAAGGCTTGAAGTGGGGGTTTATTTACTGTGGGATTAAGGCTTTTTGATCTTTGTCTGGTCTTTGAGGAGATCATTTGCTCTTTTGTAAACACTGATTTTTCTTGCTGGGGGATGGGATCGTTCCTGGCAGGCTGCTGCCAGGAGAGGGAGTGCTGAGTCTATGACTGAAGCAGTTCCTCCTTCCCCCTGCCCATGAAAAAAACCTCATCGGCCTCTTCTACTTCTAATCCCATCCAGCTGAAGTCGCTGTGCCACTACTTCTCACAGGAAGGAGTTTTTAAAATCCAAATAAAACAAGTTTTTATATCAGAGCAGTGCCAACTCTGCCAGCTAAACACCAAACATGTCAGCTCAGTGCCAGAAGACCTCCCCAAATCTGAATATACACCTATTGTGACAATATAATAATTTACAGCATGTGAATTTAAAAGAAACTAAGCCCAGATTCCCCAGTATATCCTGAAAATCCCCCTGGAGCAAGGTTTGTGTGGGAAATCCTGGGTTTTGAAGCTCCTACATTCTGTCTGATATCCCACTTGTGGGATTGAGCATTCTGGAGACAGGAATAATTAATTTAAATAAAATGTCAGTTCTCTTCCTGCTGCCTAAAATGACATGGTGAAAAGTAAAACACTTTTTGTTTGCAGTCTCTTAAGGATCTGGCACAGCTACCTGAACTTATTCCACCACTTATTTATTCCCTTTTTCCTGCTTGCATCCAGCTCCCACAAAGCCTTAGGCCATTGATCCTTCTCACTCCTTGCTTCTCCAGCACTGAATTCCTAATGGCTTGTGGGGACAGCAGAAATATTTCAATTCTGGCTGCTCAGCAGCTTACACCCCTTACACCTCAACCCCAATTTTATACAAGTTTGAGGGGTTTAAAATAATACCATTATTAATATTCCCAACACTCCATTTCCCATATACAGAGTTTCTAACCTCACTGTTGAGATTTTCTTCAGCTTTGTCATTTTTTTAATCTTGAAACACCATCCTTAAAAATGTTTTTCCTGCTATTTAGGACACTGTGATTGAGTTTGATGAGTTTGATCCCTCCTGTCTGATCCCTTCCTGCCCTGATTACTGGACCTACGCTGGCTCCTTGACCACTCCCCCCCTCACTGAATCAGTCACGTGGATCATCAAGAAGAAACCTATCGAGGTGGATGAGGATCAGGTAAATCTCAATTTTCCTTTGCTGCCACAGGGATGCTCAAAACCAGTTTTTCACCAGCAATTCTCTGGGAAAACACAACAATTCTCTGTGTTTTCAGAGATCTGTGAGTGTTTTCAGGATTTGGGGAGGAATCCTGCATTAACAGCTACTTACACTGAAAGACATTAGACCTCTCCAATATTTTTTTCCAGCTTTATTCAACTTTTCCATCTATTCTCAAGAGTTTTATCTTGATCTGTGGTACACAATTCTGGAAGCTGCCCCTTGAAAACTTGGAGGGGCGTAGGAACTTACTGGAATTTTCATAATTTTGCTCTCCTTAGCATGATGCAGCCTTTTTTGCAGAGGGAAGGGGAAAAGGGAAGATTTTGTGAGATGGAGATTAACAGAGAGCTGCAGGCATAGTGTGGCATTCTTTCAAATTTAAACTTACCTCATTTTTTTCTTGGCTCTTTCATAGCAGTGACTTGCCATTGGAATGGCCTTGTGAGCATTAAAAGCTGATCTGCTGCTGCTTTATTTTAATCCCAGTTAAAAACCAGGGAGAGAACAACTTGGGGGTTGTTGGGGTTCCCTCTTTTCTGGGTGCTAGAGAGGCTGTAAGCAGAGTTTGGGTGAAGTATTTGAGTGGAAATAGCTCTCTCAGGTGTGCCACATTTGGGATTTAATTTCCCTAAGGATAGCAGATGTGATCATTCTTGGGGATTGTTGGGGTTCCCTCTTTTCTGGGTGCCAGGGAGGCTGTAAATGGAGGTTGGGTGAAGCATTTGAGTGGAGACAGCTCTCTCAGGTGTCATTGGGATGTGATTGGTAATTATTTGGGATTTAATTTCCCAAAGGATGGCAGATGTGATAATTCCTCCATACCAGCAGAATGACAAAGCCGTGGGTGCTAAAACCCCTCGGCACACAAACCTAGCGCTACCCTTGATTTCACCAAACTCCTGCCTTTTGCCATGAATTCCCAACTGGGGGAATTCTTGGGAAGTGACTGGAGTGGCCCTTTGTGGTTCCCAGCAGATG
>WBND01001265.1:155771-166362 GCA_013398595.1 Tychaedon coryphoeus
TTTGGGGACGCTCACAGGACCCGCCGAGCGCGGCGCGGGGCCGGGCGCGCACCCGGGGGCGCTGCCGCATCCCGCCGCTCCTGCCCTCCTCCTCCTGCCTCTCTCCTCCTCCTCATCCTCCTCCCCCCGGAAAGCAGCCCGGCCCACCGCCGCCGGAACAAAAGCGGCGGCCGAAGGTGGCCGCTCTCGCCGTGCCACCATGTCCGCCAGCGGGGGCAGCTCCCCCGGCAGCGCCGTGAAGAAGCGGAGCTCCGCCGCCGGCTCGGCCGCCTCGCTGCCGCAGGAGGACGAGAAGCAAGCCATGGAGAAGATGCTGGAAGGCGCGCAGGAGAACGGCTGCGCCCGCTCGCCGTCGCCCTGCGGCTCGGCCGAAGGGGTGGCCCTGAAGCGGAACATCACGCTGCTCAACGGCGTGGCCATCATCGTGGGCACCATTATCGGCTCCGGCATCTTCGTCACCCCCACGGGCGTGCTGCGGGAGGCGGGCTCGCCGGGGCTCTCGCTCGTGGTCTGGGCCGTGTGCGGTGCCTTCTCCATCGTGGGCGCGCTGTGCTACGCCGAGCTGGGCACCACCATCACCAAATCCGGCGGGGACTACGCCTACATGCTGGAGGTGTACGGCTCGCTGCCCGCCTTCCTCAAGCTCTGGATAGAGCTGCTCATCATCCGGCCCTCCTCGCAGTACATCGTGGCTCTGGTGTTCGCCACCTACCTGCTCAAGCCCATCTTCCCCACCTGCCCCGTGCCCGATGATGCCGCTAAGCTGGTGGCGTGTTTGTGTGTGTGTAAGTAGCCCCTCGTGGCTTGCGGCCGGCGGACTGGAGGGTTAGGTGGGGTTTTTGGGAGGGTTTGCTGCTTAGGAAGGTGGGGAGGCCCTGGGTGCTCAGAGAAGCTCGTGGATCTCTGGAAGTGTCCAGCTTGGAGCATCCTGGTCCGAGTGGAAGTGCCCCTGCCCATGGGAGGGGATGAGCTCTAGAATCTAAAACCAACGTGAAATCTAAAATCCCTTCCTGCCCAAGTCATTCCCTGACTCACTGACCCTCTGCAGGTCCCCTGGGTGCTCGGAGAAGCTCCTGCATCCCTGGAAGTGTCCAGCTTGGAGCATCCTCCTCTGTGGCAGTGTCCCTGCCCATGGGAGGGGATGAGCTCTAAAATCTAAAATCCCTTCCTGCCCAAGTCATTCCCTGACTCACTGACCCTCTGCAGGTCCCCTGGGTGCTCGGAGAAGCTGCTCCATCCCTGGAAGTGTCCAGCTTGGAGCATCCTCCTCTGTGGCAGTGTCCCTGCTCATGGGAGGGGATGAGCTCTAAAATCTAAAATCCCTTCCTGCCCAAGTCATTCCGTGACTCAGTGACCCTCTGCAGGTCCCCGCTGTCCTGCTCCACGTGGTTCCTCTCTCCCCATCTCCTTCCCCAAAAGATCTGCATCATCTCTCCTGTGCTATGCTGGCTGCATCCTGGGAGGGTTTTTTTGCCTACTTTGAATAGCCACAGCAGAAAATGTGGCTCCACCCGTAATAAATTAAACACAAAATTCCCCAAATGCCAGCTGTGGGCTAGTGAGCCTCTCTGATTCCCCAGCAGCGTGCATTTCTGGGATAGGATTCCTTCTGCTCTCCCACAGGACTGTGCTCGGGCAGGGTAAAATGAAAATCCCCTTTTTCCCCAGGCTCTGTAGGGCCGGGATGGGCGTTGCTGTGCTCTGGGTTTGGGTGAGGATAACAATTATCTGTCACCAGCAACTGGTGCTGAAAACACAGCCCTGAGCTGCTTTCAGCACCAGTTGCGAGAGGAGATATTTCCCGGCCGTGTGTGCGCTGATACCGCGCTCAAAACCTGCCTTTGTGGGGTTTGCTTTTGGCAGCAAACATTCTGTCCCCGGGGCGGTGCCTCGCTCAGGAGTTCAAGGTGGGATGAATTCGGGGCAGTGATGCCAGCCTGGGCACACAGGTCTCTCCCGATGCGCTTTTTATCACTTCTCTGCTATTTTGGGGCTCTGCAGTTTTGCCATTCAAACCCTATTTTTTGCCCCTCTGGTGACTCACCGCATCCAAATTCCCAATCCTTTAAATCCAGGACCGTGTCCTGCCTCTTCCCTCCTCATTTCCCATTCAATCTGTTCTGCTCCACTGGAATTTTATCTGTTTTTAAAGCTGTTTATTGGTAGGAGATACAGTTTTGGTGCGGGCTTTCTAAATCATTTATCCACTATACAAAATCACAGCCAGGTGATCTCTGTATTTTTGCATTTTGAGTGAGCCAGAGGAAGCTGCTGCCCTTTCCCAGGGGATTGTGTGAGATTCCTTCCCCCTCCGAGGATCTCAGGCATCCCAAAGCTGCAGCACATGGTTGTTATGGGAAGATATATTGGCTGGAAATATCTCATGGCCAACCTGAGCCGGGCTTTGGGAGGTAAATTATGTGGCTAATTACAGGATTGATATCAAGCGGGGCAGATTGTGCTTTCTTCAGGCAAGACTGAAACTTCTCAGCCCCCAGCTGAATTTTTAGAAATATAAAAGTACCTGGGCAGGCATGTGAATTTCCATACTTTTTTTTTTTTTTTTTTTTTTTTTTTTTTTTTTTTACATTGTGAAGGGCTTATTAGGGAGCGTTTATTCGGGAAGTTTAATCATTTAACTAAGAAAGCTGTAACAAGGTCAGGGAATAGTCCTGCTAATGGGTGTCTTGCCTTTTGGAAATCTGATTTTTGAGCTTTCCTGCAAGTCTGCACTGTGGTTTCCTCAGGGACACGCAGGAGAGGGCATGATGCACGTGGTATTTGTGTTCTTTGCAGGAAAACCAAGGAATTAGGGTATAATTTAAGGTTTTCTTGCTGCCTTGTGGCAAAGTTTTGCTGTGCAAGCACAGATTGGAGCTGCCAAAGCCTTTGAGAGCGTGTTTCTAACCTTAAGTGACTTTTCATCTTCAGGATCATCCCCAAAATGGGTCTCTGTTGCCATTTTATTGATCAAAGCCCAGGGCAGGGTTAATCAGACCTGCCCATGCTGGGATCTGTTCTCTGGTGGGGGATTTGCAGCATGAAACTCCTTGGAGCCAGCTCTCATTCCCCTTCATGCTCATCCAAGAAAAGTCTCCAGCCTTCCTTTGGTAGCAATTAGGATTTCCCTGAGGCAGAATTTGTTCTTGAACCTTTATCCTGAAGTGCCAAGGGAAGGGTTTGGAGTTCTCCATCATCCCCATGTGTTTCTCCTTTAAACTCTGCTCCCCCTTGCACTGCTGGCTCTTGCTTTGTTTATGCTTTGGGTTAAATGTGGGGTTGCCTCCTTTGCTCCAAGAGGTTTGTTCATCCTGCAGTGCCTTCAGCAAGGCAGCTTTTGGGAACTTTGATTTCTGGAACTTTGATTTTTGGAATCGGCTTTTCATCTCGCCCGGTGCCAAAACCACACGGTGACCCAGGAACAATAAATGAAATAAATCTGCTCCGAGGGCTCAGGGAGCCACACAACCCTCGTGGGGACTCACAAACAGCTTTGTTCAAACAGAAACTGCCCAGAGAGAGACTTTTTTATTCTTTTCAAAAGCTCTGGAGTAGAAAAAAAAAATGACCTATTTGTGCATGGGCTGTGGCACGTACATGAATGAGATCCCTCAAAATGGGGGGGAGAGCAGCTTGGGAAGCAGCAGAGGGATTTGGGACCTGGGGCTGGAGTACAGTAGCCAAAATCCAGCCTTGCAGAACAGTCCCAGCTCTATTCCTTGCAAAGTTTGTATCCTCACGAAATGCAGTTGGCTGCACAGTTTGTAGTAAGAGGAGGAATAACTAAAGTTATTTGTTTCCACTTCAGTGCTGTTGAACAGTTGAATAAATCATGTGTTGTTCAGTATTTGCCACCATGAACTTCAGAGAGTGAATTAATGCATTAAGAGAATCGAAATCACAGGCTTGAGTGAAAGGGAAAAAATGGCTGGAAGAGGGAATTTTGTTCCCCTGGAAGGTGCTGAGGTAAACAAGGTGGGTGGTAAGGAGAATTTACCCACAAATAGGTATTTTCTGCCCTCAAGATTGTAATCTACACACAGTTGGTATGCAGGGCTTCTTTCATGGGAGTGCCTGTGGTGTTTGCCAAAGAAAAGCTGGGAATCCACTCCAGGAAAATCTTCCTGGAGCAGGAGGGGTCAGGCTGCTCATCCTTAGCCTGGCTCATTTCATGTTCTCCAAAAATTTGGCTGAGGACTTTCCAGGCTGCAGGTTACCTGGGTGATTCAGATACTTGAGCATCTCTTTTATCTGTGAGATTGGATGGGTGATACTTTAAAACTGATCACAGAAAATCCATCCCAGTGTTTGGTACACAAAAATTGGAAGTTCAGGAAACAGAGTTCGTGTATTTGTGTGAAAACCCAGGAATAATTTGAATTCTCCCAGTTCTGAGCTCATCTAAATCTGTTTTACCCCTTCTGTAGTGGGTGGAGGGACAGTTATTAGGTCCTGAATTTGCATATTTAATGATCTGCACTACAATATCAATATTGGACATGGCAGAGGATTAAACCTTGGATCCTGTGCTCTGTCTCAGGTGTGAGGGGCTCAGGTTGCCTTTCCATCCTGCTGCCCCTTGTGTGAACATTTCTTCAATACAAACTGACAAACCCTAACAAAAATCAGTAAAAATCACCAATACATCCTGTGTGTTCCAGAGATGGCTCAGGGATGGAAAGTGTTAAACTGATTTATTAAAGATGCTGGGATATTCCTCTATTCCCACTGTTAATTTGCAGATTTCCTGCTTGCACAGAGGCACCTTCCCAGGTCTGGCTTGTGGTGCAGTGAATTAATTCTCTGTGGATCAGGAGACAGGGAGTGAAGCTGCTCCCATACCTGAGCTGGTTCTTGGTGTTCCACAAGAGCCTGAGCTCTTCATCCCACACACAGCTTCTTCCAGAATTCCCTCATTTCCTGACAGTAAAATCTGCTCCACAGTGGAAAACTGGGAACTGGAAAACTCAATAATCCTTGTGGATCAGCTCAGAAAATTCTGGTGTTACCATTTTGTTCTTGCTCTTCAGTGTCAGATCAGCAGTTTGACAGTTTGCTGCTGAATTTGTGTCTCACTTGTTAATTAGATATGCAAATCTGGCACTAATAACCCTAGCACAGCAATATCAAAGCCAGGGAATTTTAATTTTCCTCATAATTTGTCTAAACTTCCTTCACTGCTTCTGGACTCTGCTGTTGGGCACTCCTCCTGCGGGGGTGGAATTCCAGGGATGCTGATGAATCCCTCATTTGTCTCTTTTGTTTTGAGCAGCCAGAGAGGGAAGGGATGAGCAGCAGAGCTGAGGCAGGTCTGAGAGATCCTGGGGAGGTGCCTGGCACTCCTGGGAGGAACCTGGGATCGGGGCAGGACAAGGAATCCAATCAAGGGTAGCTGCCAAGTTGTCCAGAAGGGAATATCCAGTGTCAGCACTCCAGAAATCACAGATCCTGTGGGAAGCAGGAATGGCTTTATTTGTCAACAAGGTTTTGCTTCCAAGCTGCCAAGCTCAGCTCGTTTTCCAGGTGTGTGGATTTTCACCTGATCAGGTATTAATGGTGGAAAGCAAACACAGAACACACGCAGGGCCTGTCTGAGGTGGGTTCATTCTGCAGCACTGCTGCTGCTAATTAATCAGCCACCACAAGCTGGCTGGGAAGCTTTGAAGATTTATTTTTCCTCCTCCAGAAAGGTGGATTAAGGGACTAAAGCTCCAGCAGCAAATTGCCCTTGTTGGAGTGGAGTGGAAGGAAGGGGTCTGTGGAGTCCCTGCTGCATGGCAGGGGCTGCAAGGCTGAGGTTGCTTTTTTAATCTGTGTTTAATTAGAGCAGCATTAATGAAAACAGGCTCTGACACTTGCAGGACTCTCCAGAAATAAGTGAAGGCTTGGAGGGCTCTTGAAACACACAGGGAGCAGCCACTGCAGTTCCAGCACCCATCTCCTGGCTCTCACAACAATTATCCCATTAAATGTTACTGTGTCTGAATGGTTCATGTCACCACTGAGATCATTCAGATCATTTCTCCTCCAGCATGAACAAATTGGGAAGGTTTTGTGGAAAAGCCCTCCAGGGTCAACCTCATTCAAAGCAGCATCACTTGTTTGGAGTATTCCAGGAGTTTCATAGTCCCAGGGTCAGGTGTGGCCAGGAGGTGCAATCCAAGGGATGGGAAATTCAGTTTTTCCAGCCAGGATGCAGAGCTGAATTCTGTGCACATAAAACAGCAGCAAGTGCTGCTCCCTGTTGGGAAGATGCTCCTGTGAGGTGAGCATGGGGTTACTTTGCTGGGAGTGGGAGAAACAGAGAACAAAGAGCTTTTCCACATCTTCTCTCCGTGTATTTTGTTTGTCTTCCCGGGGTAAAATGTCCTGTTGGTGGAATTGCTGTGTCATGTCCTCTGGAAACCTTGGCACTAAATCACAACCTCCTGCCTAAGGAGCCAAAATAACAACTCCTGCCTCTGGCTAGGAGGGAACACTCTCCCAGCCCTGAGGAATTCTGTGGAGGGTTTTATCCCACTGTTATTGTGGGATGGGGCTGTTGAGCTGTTCAGGGTGTCTGGGGGTGTTTGTTGGGACATCCAGAGCTCCTGGCCTCAGGGCAGATTTGGAGATGATCCCTATTTTAAACTCCTTGGTGGGGCAGGTTTGCCTTCTCCTTTGTTGATGCACCCATTCCCTGATTGCTGTTTTGGGAAGAGGAATAAAAAGGGAGTTAGGAAGTGGTGCCAGGGATGTTGACTATTATAAGTAGATTTTAATATAGACACTTTTTTTTTTTTTTTTTTTGCTCTGGGGCCAAGAGAGCCTCATGTGCCCCCAGGCCTTTCCCTTTCCAGGACTGATTGTCCTGGGTGTTAAGTTTCTCCAGGGATTTGTCCTTGCAGAAATATCTGCAAAGTTTTTTTCCTCTGCTTTTTCCCTTCCCCACCTTGCAGGGCACAAAAATCTTCAGTCAATACCTGTCAAGGTGAAATATCCCAAAGTGTTTTCTGCCTGTGACCTTGCCTGTCTCGTGTTGGAATGTGCAGTTGGAAAGAGTCACCACAGATTTTTGGGAGACACTGTGGCATCCAACCACTGGAATATAAAATTGGTGGGATGTTTTTACCTTGGATTTTCCCATGGGTTTCATTCACTCTAGCCAGTATAACTTAATTTTTTCTTTGTCCTGTGTGAATTAACTGAGTTTTCCAATCTCTGGTAGGCTCAGGCAGCAATTCCCTAAAGGCCATGGAGTGTTCTGTGCCATCCCTGGGATTTGTTCCTTGGTCTCACAGGCTCAGCTTGTCCTGTCTCTGCCTGAAACCTCCTTTCACCAGGAGAGGAAACTCCTGTGCTGTCACCTGCACTTCATGGGGAGGGAAAGGAGCAGCCTTTGTGTGGGATGGAGAAGGGAAAGGAGCTGGAGCTGTTCTGAGAGTGATTGTGAGGGAAAATCAGCATCACCCAGTGGCAGATGGTAAATGGGAGCATCATCTTACAGGGGCCAGGCACTTTGGAAATGTGAGTTACAGAGTCATGCGTGACAGAACTGTTCACTGGCCTTGTTTTCCTGGCAGGGAACCTGATGGAAGCTGATTTTCCACAAATTCCCAACCTGCTGTGTGTTTCCAGTGATACCACAACAGGAATCCCATGGGAATTGAGAGCAAGTTAATGGGTTTAGACCCTTAAAGGCAGCTGCTCCCACCCATTTATCCATGTCCAGGAGGGGTACCTGGAATCACACTGGCAGCACAGGGAATCACACCACAGTGCCAGGGAATGCCACAGGAGCTGAAATCAGGGACAGAAGGGACCCCACAGGCAGCAGGAGGCAGCTGAGGGATTCTCTCTGCAGCAGTTTCACCTGCAGAGCTGCTGAGGGTCGTGGGCTGAGCCAGCTCCTGCTGGGGCTGGCGTTGGATCTTTCCCCATCTGCTCTCTGTTATCCTGGGAAAGCTGCAGCCCTGCAGGAGTGCAGCCAGGGCTGTTGCATCAGAAGAGGCAGCCCAGGTTTGGCTGTGTCCAGCTCCATTCCCTGTTTGCTCTGGGCACAGCCCCAGCTCTCCCCCAGACACAGGGGCTGATGTGTCCTAGGTGGGATTGATCCATTTATCTGGCTGCTGTGCAGGCATTTTTCCCTGCTGTGCTTTAGGAATTTTGTCTGGGAAGGAGCTTGGGAGGCGACTTCAAAGGGGTACAGCCATAAAATGAGAATTGTGGGGGTAAAGTCCTGGGTCTGGTGTTGGATTAATCAGTTTGTGCTTGTTCCTGTCAGAAATGGGGAATTCCCTGGCTGTGCAGGTGAGTGCCAGTGGAGCAGGTTCTGTGAGATGCCTGAAGCCAGCAGGGACTGCAGGACAGAGGAAATACTGAAGCCAGACCTGCTGGTGTATTTAGAAATTCAGATTTCCCTTTGTGGTTTGAGTTGCCTTGGAATGAGGCTGGGCTGGAGCAGTCCCTGCAGGGCTGAAGAGCAAAAAGCAGGATCTCTCCTGCCAGAGTGATGAGTAATAAATAACTGGAGCTAGATGAGATGTAGGAGAAACTTTTGTTGTTGTGAGGGTGGGCAGGCCCTGGCACAGGTGCCCAGAGCAGCTGTGGCTCCCCTGGATCCCTGGCAGTGTCCCAGGCCAGGCTGGATGGACTTGGAGCACCCTGGGATGGTGGAAAGTGTCCCTGCCATGGGATTGGAACAAGATGAGCTTTAATGTTCCTTCCAACCCAAACCAGTCTGGGATTCTCTGAAAAGCCCATCTGCCATCCCTTCAGCTTTCTAGCAGTTATTATCCCAATTATGCAAAGCTTTGGAGAGGGGTGCTGGCTCGGGCAGGCCGTGGCACGTCAGGTCATGCTGAAATCCCCGTTCCTCGAGTGATTCCCGAGCACAGCCCCAATGGGTCACTCCAGAACAGAGCTGTGCCTGGCTGCTGTCTGACAGCCTTAGGAAAACACTGCAGGAATTAGGGCAGCACAGCCTGCTCTGTCTCACTGCCCTGCTTTCTGGTGCAGCTTTGCTGTGTTTGCCTGGAGGGATCCAGCCGAGGCGAGGGAGCGCTGCCAGGAGGATCCCGCAGCCCCTGCCTGATCAGAGCAATCAGACTTGCTGCCCTACAGAAATCCCAGCCTCCTGAGAGGCTCAGCAGCCACTGGAATTTGTCCTGGAGTTTTATGGAAAAGCTTTCGTCCTGTTTGTTGTCTGTAGGATTCTCCTGATGGAGGATTCTTGGCCAGTGCTATGTTGGAGTAACTCCACTGTGCTTCTTTAGGAAAGACAAATATTATTGTGAAGTGGGAAAAGCTAGTGTGACTGGCAGGGCTCTGACTGGTGACCACAGCAGAAACTTCCAGCCCTGTTTACTCTCTGATCCCAAAATGTTTTCTCTTTTTTAGGGAATCTGTTTATCTTGCACTGATGGGGTTTTGGGGCTGAGCACAGACACTTGGACTGTGTAGGAAACTTTTGCTTTTTATTTTCACCACCACCCTCCAGGGGACTCTGTACAGAACCAGAGCAAGGAAAACATCCCCTAAAAATCAGTATTGAAGTGGGGGTGAAGCAGTTATTGTCACACACACAGAATGCCTAAATGGGGCAGGGAATGTCACTGTCACACCTCTCAGGGCTGTCCTCAGCATGGCATGGTTTTAGATGGCTGAGCTCATCTTTTAAATATCCCTCTGTAAACAAGATTTATTTTTAGCATAATCACTGGTCAAGGGGAGTCCTGGCTCTGGAGCTGAGTGCCTGTGAGGACTCACTGGAGGTGCTTTCAGTGGCTGAGCTGGAGTTTTGCTGGGTGCCATTCCCTGTGTTTCCCTGTCCCCTGCAGCACTGTAAGGTCCCTTGGTTGAGCTGTGTTAGGTCTGAGCGTGTCCCTTTGCCCTGTCCCCGAGGCAGACGTGTCCCAGTGTCCCTCTGTGGGGACAGAGCTGTGACCCCACAGGCACAGGGCTGCTGCAGGGGCTGGGAGCCTCCTGTCCCTGTCCTGGCACAGGGACAGCGCTGTGGCACATCTGTCACCACATCACTCAGCCCTGCTCCTGGCCAGAGCCCAGCTCGAGCTGTCCTGTGACCCCAGCACGGCTCTGCTTCCCCAAAAACAGCTCTGGGCCGTTTCAGTCTCACCCACACTCCCAAAGGGGCTCCAAGGACAAAATCCATCTGCCATCCTTGTTTACTGCTGGCTGTCACGTGCTTTCCTTCCTGCCACATGCAGCTCTCACTTCTCCACACTTGTGTTGGAATGGACTGGAGATGGGAGGCTGGGGAAGGAGCCAAGATCCTAAAAGCCATCCTGGGACACTGGCACAGGCTGGCCCTGCATCCCTGGCAGTGCCCAAGGCCAGCTTGGATGGGGCTTGGAGCAGCCTGGGGTGCTGGAAGGTGTCCCTGCCACGGCAGGGGTGGCACTGGGTGTGTGGGATCCCAACCCCACCCGCTCTGGGGTCAGGCTCTGGGTGTGCAGATGCAGCTCAGGCTCAGGAGGGGGACTGGGATGTTTTGGTTGGCTCTGAGCAGGAGCCCCTGTGCAAAGGAGCTGCAGGATCTGGGAAGGAGCTTTTCCACAAGGGCAGAAGGAGCTGGGGATGATCCTGCAGGGAA
>WBND01001266.1:0-10669 GCA_013398595.1 Tychaedon coryphoeus
CAGCTTTATGCTGTTTTAGTGTCATGTAGGAGAGCAGCTTTAGGAGTGCGCAGACATTGTCTGGAAGTTCTCCCTGCTTCCAGATTCTCTGTGAGAGCCTATTATGAGACAGCAGAGCGCCTGAAGCAGTTTGATTTCTGCTTTCCTCCTGCAGATTGTCGATGGCAAACTCTGGTTCCAGTTGGATTGCGGGAGTGGCCCGGGAATCCTGGGCATTTCTGGCAGGGCCGTTAACGATGGCAGCTGGCACTCGGTGTTCCTGGAGCTGAACCGCAACTTCACCAGCCTGTCCCTGGACGACAGCTACGTGGAGCGCCGCAAGGCGCCCCTCTACTTCCAGACGCTCAGCACCGACAGCTCCGTCTACTTCGGCGCCCAGGTGCAGGTGGACAACGTGCGCAGCCTGACCGACAAGAGGACCACGCAGGTGCTGAGCGGCTTCCAGGGCTGCCTGGACTCAGTGGTGCTGAACAACAACGAGCTGCCCCTGCAGAACAAGCGCAGCAGCTTCGCAGAGGTGGTGGGGCTGACGGAGCTGAAGCTTGGCTGCGTCCTGTACCCCGATGCCTGCGAGAGACACCCCTGCCAGAACGGCGGCACCTGTACTGCCGTGCCATCTGGTGGTAAATGTTTTCATTACCTTACGGGCTTCCCCCTCCCTGCTTTCCTCTGTAATTTATTGCCAGGGATGGTTTTATGCAGCAACATGCTTGAAAAATCTCGTCAACTCTATAAAACTCTGATAGGTATTGCAAATTGGGTAAAAGCTGTTTGCTCTATAAATAACGGTGAAATGGTGCCCCTTCTTACTGCATTAGTGTTCCAGGAGGAAATTGATTTATTGGCTGTTAGTATAATCCTATTTCTATAGAAACCAATAGAATTACAATTACTGTAATGTTCAGCTGGATTTTTCAGAATCCATTTACAGCATCCTTACAGCATTGAGGGCTGTACACAAAGATGGTGATTTGAAATGTCCATCACAGATGTAACAGCAGTGTTGCCTTACTCTGTTTCTAAAGCTGTCACAAATAATTACTGTGCTGTCCACAAACACCTTCATCCTTTTGTAAGTAAGTAATTTGATTACATATCTGCATGGAAAATAGCAAGTTGGGCCCATAATAAACCCCCCTGAACTGTATTTTACAGCTTTCTCAGAGCCTGCATGCTCTAAGGTCTAAGTAATGTTATCCAAATTTTATAGGGCATTGATTTAAACTGTGCTTGTGTTGGAGTTTCCTATCCAGTGGTTATGTGGTGGTTTGTGTGATTTGATAACAGTGACTTACTGCAGTGCACAAGTTACCAGAACAGTCAGCATGTCAGCAGGAGAAAAGCATATGGCACACATGTAGAATATTCCCTCTCGGGCAGCTCTCTTTTGTGCAGTGTAGGAGGTTCCCTTCCAATTCCCCATACTGTATTAGCATGCAGCATTGAACACCTTTTCTGGTAGAATAGAACTTCCTCTGAAAATGAGGTTGCTCAACAGAGAGGTTTTCTGCAAGTTCAGAGCTTTCCATCCACTTACTGTTAGTGAGTTTTGGTCATGGTTCTCTAGGGGAGTTCCCAGTAAACTCTTGTTTTATGGAGCATTTAACCACTGTCCCAGGCTTTCTGTTTTAATGTGTCCATGCAATTCCCTTGCACCCTTAGTTATTATTTCTGTTTTTCATTAGTTCAAGCCAGACTCTCATATTTTCTTTCTGAGTCCCCTCTACTGCACAGATTTTTTAGGCCAAAACTTCAGATCAGTTCAAGACTGACATGTGATGAGATCTGAACAGAACTGTGGTAAACTTCTCAGTTGGGTAGCCCCACTCTTATAAAGTAAGTCCTGAAAATGTAAATTTGTCCATGCTGGGCTGTCTCAGCTAGCATCCCCTCTGGATCTTTGGCTTTGATTCAGCCACCTCTTCTCCCATGCTATCACAAATGATGCATCAGGATGCTGTTGGCTTTGCAGTTGATGGAAAGAGATGTGAGGACAGTTGAAGGAATGAAGCACAGACCTGGCAATCCAGGATGTGTTGTGGGGCATGAGGAGGAATGTTGCTGTGCTTGTATTTGTCCTTAGGAGTCTTTATTTATCAAAGGAAGGAGAGAAAAGGAGGGCTGCACAAGGGAAAAAGAAAGTAATTCTGAGACAGAAGGATGCTGCAGCCACTGGAAGAATTGCTAGGCATGATTATTGAAATTCCTAGGAACTACGGCCATAATATGTATGGGAACATATGTATGATGGCTTTGATTCATAGTCCATACTTAATAAATCAGGTTAACCATTTGTCTCACATCCTAGGAAGCGTGAGAACAGTTCATTCTATTGATTTTTAGTCTATTTACAGTATTGCTCAGCAATCTCATGATGAGTAAATTGAAACCTTTCTATCAGAACTCCTTACAGTAATTCTTTTTTTTCCCAGCGCTGTGTGCATGCCAATTCAAACTTGAGGGGAGACACAGGGTAGGGGTGAAACAAGCAGCCTTGAAGTTTGGACCCATCTTATTGCTGGAATGGCAAATACCAATTTCATATCAACAGAATTCGCTGCTGGAAGGCAGTCACAGAACTGATTTAACGTGCCTGTGTTCCTGCCTCGGCGAGGGGCATGTGCCCTGCAGGGATGTTTTGGCTGCCTGCCGTCAAAAAATCTGTTTGCTGTTTTTACTGTCTCAGCAGTGTGTGTAAATAAAGGATTGTTACAAAGCCATAATTCCAGTGCAATGGGCCCTGACTGTATGTCAGTGGCTCTACAGCCCAACCCTCAAGGAGAAGGCATGGGCACTTTTGCTTCCACTAGGCAGAGCAGTTCTGTTGGTGGTGTCCTCCATGTGCTGAAAGGCCACGTAATTAAATTCTAAGAGCACAAGAGTCCAACAGCATTGCAAGTCCTAGTTGCAGAACCACAAATTGCAATGTGCTTTTAAGAACCATCAACCATTTCACTTGCTGACATAGATGTTAGCAGCTGACTTTCATTTAAAATAGAAAAAAAAAAATCTGCATTCTTATAAGACTTTTCTATAGAATGAGAAAGCCAGCTTTTTTATTTTTTGGTGAGGGAAAGAATGCAAAAATATACCATGCAAAGATCCTTTTCCCAATCTTGGGGCATTCAGTAGCATAAGGATCTCTTGACTAATATTTTCTATGATATTACCCTCATTTTTCAGTTTTTGGAGAATAATGTTCCTTTTCCTAAACAGAGAGTATTTGGCGTAAGATTTGTTTTAATAAATTCACCCTCTAATTCAAATTTTTACAAAGCAGATTTCATATACTGTTAGCATCCTTTTTATTATGGAAGACGTGCTGTGCTTTACAAGAAAATTAGGAGAGAGCAAAAGACAGCTGAGATTTATAGCTAACTTAAGAAGAAAACAGCCAAGTAGAGGTTACCCAACATTATAACGTGAAAGACTTACTGGCTACATACCAGAAGTCAAAGAGGCCATGTCTAATTTGCATATAATTTGCATAAATCAAACATCTACGACACAAACCTCCATAACAATGTTCCTGTTGTTCTTCCTTTCAGTAGAAATGCCTACTGCCCTGTTCACCATTAAGAAAAAGCTGCTTCAGTTGCGTCTCACTTCATCCTGTGGTAATGGGAATAGGGGTGATACTGTGGCCCTGTTTGGGGAAGTGCTCTGTATGCACTGGGAGTGTGCTGGTGCTGTCAGGGTTTGGATGGAAACATTCCCAGCCGCTTCCCAGCGCAGGGCAGGGCTGTGCCTGGGCTGCACACAGCTCAGGACTGACCACACAGCCCCAAGGCAGGGCTGGCACAGGGCTAAGCTGACCCACAGTGGCTCTTTCTGCCCGACCTCTCTGGATATGGAGCAGGGCAGACTGGGGATCTCAGCCTGTATGAGAGCACAGGCAGCTCAGGTGGCAGCTCCAAGAGTAGGGAAAAGCCTCTCTGCTTTCATACTCTGGTTTCTGAGCCAGCAAAAAGCGACCATGACATGAACCTTTGCTTGCTCTTATGGCAGCAGTGTTGGCCAAGTGATGTCAGTGGTTCAAGAGGGGAGGCTGCGTGTCCAGAGACCCAGGGGAAGATGCTTAAATAGGGGTTGGCAGAGGAGGATGAGCACTCTCTGGATCTGACAGCTCAGGAGAGTCGTAGCAGAAAGAGACATACTCAGGACAGTTTTCTTCGGAGACAGTGGAAACCACGGCCCTGAAGTATAGGCCACATTATTCCAGACTTTTCAGTCCCTCTCCATAAGTATGGGTCAGTAAAGCTATTTTTAAAGAAAGTTAGCATTTTGAAACCTGAAGTACTGCATGACTTTCAGAAACAGCTTGGCTCTTTGAACTGAAATTTCCCAAGAAAATTCAACCAAGTGTTTAAAGTGTGGTTAAGCTATAAGCTGCTGAATATGAGGTCTTAAAGTGGGGAATGTCACACAACCTTAATAATAGTGTGGCACTTCCAGGGCTGCCAATAGTAAATGTATGTTTATCTGCATGAGTAACAGCATGAGCAATCTCAGCAATAGAAAGCTTTACTGTAAGCATATGCAAAGACTGCACCAAGGTTTTCAACCACAGAGAGAAACCTCATGCTTGTAAAGCCTGCAATTATAAGTATAGTTACTTCCTTTTAATTTGATCAGTCCTATATACATCTGGCTTTGATTAAAGTAAATGGCCTATATGAGTAGGCGATTTTATTTGAACGTGAAGTATTTGAGTGGAAACATCAACTGAGTCAAGGACTGTGGGCAGAGTGTGTGGACATAAAGTCATTTTCCTTTCCCCACTCTTGACTTTTCTTCTATTCCTTTTCTTTTTCATGAACAGAACTAAAATCCAAAGGGAGGAAAAAAATGCAACATGGCACTTGGGTGGTGGGTTTTGCATGTTTTAAATGCTGTTGGCAGCATCACTCACAGCTGGTATTTCAGGATCAGTTCATAAGAAAGAAATAAGGGAAAAAATAGTGTAATATCACAGAACTGATCTGGTCTTACTAATATCTTGATCTTGCTTTTTCGCATACACAAACAACTCAGCATTCTGTGATGTGAGTATACCAAATTCACATCAATTATTTTTTAAAAGCCTTTAAGAAATTTTGGGAGTGTTTAATCTTTTTTATAGCTGTGATTATAGGCATCTGTTCTTAAATTCCTGTTTTAAAAGCGTGTACATGCCAATCCTTTCATAGAAAGCACTGGTTCAGCAAAGAGTGAGGTTCATTTTCATACCAACAAGTGGTAAGAGGCAATCATCTGTTTGAAGACTGATAAGTTAAATCTGGAGTGGCAGGACTGTGTATGGCTGAAGAACACTCTTCTTGAAGGTGGCATGGTTTGACTATAGACCTACCAAAATACAAATGTTGGGAGAAGTCCTCTTCTCCTTCAGTAGTTTTCATTGGTTAACTTGGTGTGTAACATTGTGTGGTCAATGCCAAGGGCAGGGATGTTTCTGGACACGGAGTTTGTCAGGTCTAGCTGCACAGCAGGGAGAGAAACTACACAGAGGCCGTAAAAAGCCAAAAGAAAAGGAAAGAAACCAGGAAAAGCCAAAGCACATTAACAGATAAAAGCCAGCCTGTTTTGCATGGGATAGATAGAAACAGGAGCATACACATGTTCAAAAAAAAAAAAAAATTGGCAGCAGTTTGGAGCATCCTCTTTAATAAAGCCAAGTAAACCTTAGGATAGACAGACGTTCAGATGCTCAGGCTGGGAATGCTACCAACAGAGATGTTCGCTACATAACGACGCCCATCTGCTGATGGCACCGTGCCTGCCTTGCTGCTGCCTCTGCTTCTTAAGTGCCCAGAAAACATAGGTACAGGCAGGGAGCCTGTGTAGTGTCCTGTCTTACTGCATGCTGCTCTGCAGTAAGGTCTAGGATGAAAAACACCTTTTCCTCTGGCTGGGGACGTGCCAAGGGAGCAGTAAGAGAAGCTGTTTGCATCACACTGAGGAGGTGAGATTTAACTGTGTAGAGGGGACTCAGATTAATAAAGAGGCATGAGAGAAGCCTTATAAAACAACCAATAAGCCCAGGACAATGTGTAGACCTATGTCTACATAATGTTTCAGGTCATGAATGGTATTTGATGCAAATCTTCTGATGGTCATCCCTCCCTGGGCTTCACTTCCCACTGTGGAGAGGCAAGGTCTCGGAGGGCAGGACTGGGCTGAATTGGAGGACAGCTGGTCCCAAAGCCCTGAGCTGCACACAGGAGGGTGCTGGGTCCTCAGCACCAGCTGTTTGGCTCCACAGACCCACTGCTGCTGCTCTGCAGGGATGGTTAATGTGGATACAGCCTAAATGGGCTGTATTGTTGCTCACAGCTTGTTGTTGCTCTTAGGTCAGCTGTTGGTACATGCTGCTATGGCACATGCTGAGAATGTTGTGGTCCCACCCTAGAAGCGTTTTAGAGCTGTTTTCCAGAGCTTCCTGTCTTTTTCCACTTATTCTCTCTGAAGAAATACAGTGGTGACATCACACAATGTGCTGCCTTGGACAATGTAGATCAACATTTACAGGAATGAAATATTCATTCCTCTTGGAGGAAGCTCAGATGGACTGTGTGATATTAAATATTGATGAATTTCCAGGACTTAAGTGTTTTCATTGTGAACAGGATCAAGCCCTATATTGTTTTAAAGAGATTTTTCATTCCTTGTTGAGAGGACACCGAGCCTTTTCTCATCCTAGAATGTGAGAAATTTGCTTGTTATTCTTGTTCTAAACAGGAGAGAAGAAATGAATGGCACATTAGCAGGATATTAAATTAAAAGTATAATAAAAATCCTTTATTAGACCCAAGAGGTACTCCCAACCAGAAGGGTTTTTTTTACCATTTACCTTTGTCCACAGCCATGTGGCTAAAATATGCAGTAGCCTGCAAAATTACAGCCTCTGCTGAGAGGTTTGGAGAAGGATTAAGGGTCTGGCAGGTCTTCTGGCTGAGCTGCTGTATGCTGTCTACTGAGCCATCATATCAGCTCTCCTCTTCCCCTCTCCATGAATTTTGACATATGCTTTGCTGTGTTGGAGACCTCCTGGGTGAATGCTCTGCAGCTCTGAGCACGTGTGTCACAGAGAAGTTCTGTGTCTTTTGCCAGTGGCTTGGACTTGGCAGGTGTATGGCAGTGAACCCAACGAGAGGAAACACCAGTGATAAATATGGTAATTTAATACTGTCTTGTTTTAGTGCCTTTTTGATTTCTAACTTTGATCCTTAGACTTAGAATCTACAGTGAATATTTTCATTTTCTAATATCTGATGTGAGTTCCACCATAATTAAATCAAATTGTGTGGAAAATGTAGGCTTTCAGAAACAGACTTTTATTTTGGTCCTGTTCATACACTGCTGGACAGGGCTCTGACTCATCTGGTGCATTCAGTTTCATCTTTTTTTAGTGTAAAATTCATAAATCCATACTTCTTTTATAGTTCATGGTAAAAGTATATTTTAGCCAAATCAATACTTCTCAATTTTTTTATAATGAAAAAATGTAAACAGAGTATGTTACAGAACTTAGAACTTAGCTGAAACAAACACAAGGCACAAAAAGAAAGTGATTCAAAGGCTTTGACTTACATATAGCTGGCACCTAAGAACTTTGTTAAAAAACAGCAGAAACTTGGCTTTTAGCATCACTTTAGAGTTATGGAGGCTTATAAAATACCAGATAACAAATAGAATAACATATATATTCTGCTGTTATAATTTATTGTGATTAAAGTGCTTTATATTTGAATTGAACCTTCTTTTCCTTAAACTCACTGAGACTGTAAAAAACATTTCTTTTTAAACTATAAAAATTTTTGAACTATAGATGTCACTGTTCAGTCATAAAAAGGAAACACTGAAACAGCCTTATTTATTCATGCTGTGGATTCTACTTGCAGTCACCAGTTTCTAATTCTTCAGACCCAGATCACTGTAGGTCCAGAAAGCTGTTTACATTGTTTGAGTGAGATATTTTAAAGACACAAAAAGAAATAATCCCATTTTGCTGATACTGACTAAACATGCTTTCCAGAAGCCCAAAAGTTGAATAATTTCTCTTCTTAACTCTGTAACCTTGGAAATATCAGTGTGTCTGTCTCTCTTCTTGTAGCAGGACAATGAAACAGCATGATATTTGAGTATTTCATTTATCTTCAATTAAATAGCATTGGACTCTTGACTGAGTATGCCAGCAAGTCTGGTTCCAAGTTTATTCTCAAGAGCCTGTCCTCATGAAAGAATTCAATTAGAGTAACTGAACAAGGCAAATTGAACCATATAGGACATAAAAGATGTGGGAGTCTTGATGCAGAATTGCTTTTTCCTTATGCCTCCACTGGGTTTTTCCATATTGTCTCCATGAAATTCTTTTCCTTGTAAGTGTGCTGGAAATTCCTGCCATGTTTGTAGAAAGAGTAACTTTTCAAACAAGCATTTGGGGTTTTTTCCAGATATATACATATAGAAAGTTTTTAAAAATATGTTTAAAAGGCTTACCACTGAGAGATGGTGTTTGCACAACATCAGCTTGATTGCCAATAATTTTGACACTGAATTGAGTTGCACTCAACCATTTCAGCTCTAACTGCAGCTGTATTAATGGCAGGAAGGTTCCTTGCTTTAGCTGCTTAAAATGCTATATTCAGTAAGTATGTGAACCCCATAACTGGAACTTGAACCTTGCCTACACATCTGTTTAGGGCATTTGGATTATATAAGGAACTTTTTAAAAGATCAGCCAAAGTTTTTTTACGGATGTCCAGGAAAATTTTGCTGGTTCAACAGCTCTAACTTAGGAGTCTTCTACTTCCAGGGACTGTCTCAGCAATCTCATGGCTTTCACAGCCTACGTGTTCCATGCTCTTTTCAAGCAAAAAAGCAGCCAGATTTCCATATCCAGTTCACAGTATTAAGAGATGTACTGCCTCACTGGACTTCCTTGTGACCTTAAATAAAGATTTTATTAATGGCACTGTGCCATATGAACTCACAGGGAAAGAAAAAGAAAAAAATATATTTATCTTTTGATACTTGGCAGGGTGAACTAATGTGTTTAAAATCTTTGGGGTTTTTTTCCTAAATTTTGATGTTGCTCCTGTGTTGGCAAAAAAACATAGAAATGGGACTTCAATCCATGACAGGGTACCCCTCCACATGAATGTTGTTGAATTGCAGTCAGTGATTAATCAGAATGTGATAGCACACAGTGAACATAATCAGCTCTGATTAGGGCTGGTATTGCCAGGTCAGCTGGTGTTTCAAAGTTTATCATTTCTGCCTTGATGATGCACTTTATAAAACTGGTGTTTTATTACTGCCACATCCCCATTGTGTCATCCTTGTAAAGGGCAGAGATGGAAAAGCTCTCAGCTGGTGTATTTGTTCATGGGTGAAGCCCCAAAAGGAGAGTAGACTGTCACTACAGTGGTAAACATTTTCAAAAACTTGGGAAATACATCCTTGATCTAGAATATTGTTATCTTTCTTAAAAGGTGTTCGCGAATTGCATTTATTATTATCTGAATTACAGAAATTAGAATGGTCTGTGCTGCAGCAATTCCTCTGGTCCCTGGTTGCAGACATGAGCTCTGATTGTCAGGGCATCTCAGATAGCCAAACTCTTGACTAGCAATGTGTGGATCACATGGAACAGACCACGATGATTATAAGCATCCCCTTGCCCCCACAGTAGAATTTATTTTTCTGCGTAAAGCAGCCAAATGGGTCCTCTTGCTTTTAGACAGACTCAGTGGTAGGAGTCTAATTTCCCTCTCTCTGTCCCTCACCTCCCAGGGTACCATTGCAATTGCCTCTCCCAGTTTACAGGAAGGAATTGTGAGTCAGAGATCACAGCCTGCTTCCCAAATCCTTGCCGGAACGGAGGCTCCTGTGATCCCATCGGCAATGCTTTCATCTGCAGCTGCAAAAATGGCCTGACAGGAGTAACGTAAGTGTCCCTCCCCAGGTGGGCAATGGGAGCTTTTTGTCACAGTGATGGTGGGCTTTTTGATCAGTCATTTTGCATCCAAAAGCTGTGATTCACCTCACAAAAAAAACCACAACCTTAGCACTTATTCTAAGTCTAAGCTAATGACAGCTGAGAAATCCCTGAGACTTGCATGCTCAGAGATGTTTTTTCTGAACTTACCCTCCAAACTTTGATTCAGAATGTTATCTCAAGACAGTTTTCTCTGAGATACACTTATCTAAGTGTTGCCAGCTTTTTTCACAATCTTGTAAAACCTGCGGAAGCTGCTTCGTAATCTTTGTTTAGAAAATGGATCAATTATTTAGTCACCTTAGCCCTGATATAAAAGGCTAATTTATTGCAGTCATCTTTTAAATCCCTGCCTTGATCGTAAACTTGGTGGAGACACAAAAAATCCCCACCTGCCCATCAACATGTTTTGTCCCTCATCTGTTTTTTCTACTGTTTGTGCTTTTTCCTCTGCATTTTACTATCTCTTGTTCTTTCAAATTCTCCTCTCTCTTTATGGTTCCTGTTCTTTTTTTTCCCCCCACCTCTAATATTTTTTTATCTCCCAACCTAAATAATTTTACATGTGCAGTGTATCCTCTTCTCTTCTCTTCTCTTCTCTTCTCTTCTCTTCTCTTCTCTTCTCTTCTCTTCTCTTCTCTTCTCTTCTCTTCTCTTCTCTTCTCTTCT
>WBND01001266.1:11265-56732 GCA_013398595.1 Tychaedon coryphoeus
ATCTTATATTTTACTGTATTTTTTTCTCAACCATCTTCTCTTTAAATCGCCCTCTAATATTTTGTATTGAAACTCGTGGGGTAGTCCAAAAATAATATAAAAAAAAACAGATTCTTTATTACATTCAGTAAGCCTCATTAGGGTCAAGGAGCCTTTTCCTGTCAGATGCTTTATTTCCTATTTGGTATCTATCAGATGCTTTAAACTCTTAATTCCTTTTTGATATTTCTGTTTTATTTTCTTTAAAAATCCATAGCTGTAGAAAAAATTAAATGCTATTAAATAATATGATAATAGTAGGATAATTTGCAAAGTACCACAAGCTAATGGCGCCATTTTGAGAAGATAAGGCATCATGCACAAGCTGGACTGCTTCTTAGATGTCCTCCAGATTGCAGACTCTCCTTTTCTTCTTTCAAGGTGTGAAGAAGACATCAACGAGTGTGAAAGAGAGGAATGTGAGAACGGTGGCTCCTGTGTGAACATCTTTGGTTCTTTCCTGTGTAACTGCACCCCTGGCTATGTGGGTCAATACTGTGGTCTTCGCCCCGTGGTGGTTCCCAACATACAAGCTGGGCATTCCTACGTTGGCAAGGAGGAGCTGATAGGAATAGCCGTGGTCCTGTTTGTCATATTTGTGTTAATCGTTCTTTTCATCATTTTTCGCAAGAAAGTTTTCAGGAAGAACTATTCCCGCAACAACATCACGCTCGTTCAGGATCCGGCGACTGCGGCCCTGCTCAACAAGAGCAATGGCATCCAATTCAAGAACATCAGGAACAGTGGGGACAGCAGGAATATCTACCAAGAGGTTGGGCCTCCACAGGTGCCGGTGAGGCCAATGGCCTATACCCCGTGCTTCCAGAGCGACTCACGGAACAACCTGGACAAGATAGTGGATGGGCTTGGCGTGGAGCACCAGGAGATGACAACGTTTCATCCCGAGTCCCCTCGAATCCTGACAGCCAGGAGGGGGGTGGTGGTGTGCAGCGTAGCTCCAAACTTGCCTGCTGTGTCTCCCTGTCGCTCCGACTGTGACTCCATCAGGAAGAGCACGTGGGATGCAGGGACAGAAAGTAAGTAACGCTGCGTGCCATTCTCCTTCTTCCCCGCCAGTGGTGAGGGTTGCATTCAGGGTGCAGCAGGTACAGTGGCATCTTAGTGCTCCAGCCTAATACATGTGAATTGTTCTGTTTCTCCAAGAAGTGATCTGGTTTAATTTTGAAAGGTTATAATTAAAGCAGGCATACGAGACCTCTGCTTCTATCCATGAAGTATGACTGAAAGCATTTCTTTCACTTGTTCAGAAAGCTTGTATGAGTAAGTGTTCTGAGTGTTTTTCAAGTGATACAATGCAATCATCTTTCTCTTGGAAAAAAACAATTTAGGGCAGAATTCTCAAATATAAGTTCTGTTAGGTTCAGGCTGTTTGTTTCCCAAGGGAGTTAAAAATATTTAAACCTGCAAGAAGAAGTTCTGTTTTGCATCAGGGAGAAACGAACTAATATTCCCTACTTTCAGAGTCTGTGAAGTGAAGCAGAAAATCACATACTGCTTGATATATGGGATCACCTTTTCAGGCCACTGCATTCCCCTCTGCATTCAGCATCAGAGCCATCATGGAATTTTCAATCCCCATGCTTACCCTATTTGTGCTCTGGTGGTTTCTCACCTGATAACACAGTGCTTCCTCCATTCCTGAATGAGTTGCTGGAGATGCAGCAAACTTCACATCTTCTGTCATGGAAGGAAATACCAGTTTTCTGGAACTAAGTTACAGCCCTACATCATCTATACTTTCAAGTCAGCACATATCTTATGAACTGGGAGATGTTTGCTTCACCATATATGATTTTTTAAAGGTGTTTTCTCTTATTAGGGATTTTTTCTAATGTATCTTCTAAGGCACTTGTTGTAGGGGGCTTACAAAAAGACTGGAGAGGGACATTTTACGAGGGCCTGTAGTCATGAATGGCCTTAAGCTGAAGGGTAGGTTTAGATTAGCAATTAGGAAGAAATTCTTTACTGTGGGGATGATGAGGCACTGAAGCAGGTTGCTCAGAGAAGGGGTGGATGTCCCATCCCTGGAAGTATTCAAGGCCAGATTGGATGGGGCTCTGAGCAAGCTGGTCTAGTGAAAGGTTCCCTCCCTACCCATGGCAGGGAAGTTGGAACAAAATGATCTTTAAGGCATCTAAAGATCCTTAAAGGGATCTTTAAGGTCCCTTCCAGCTCAAACTGGTATATGATTCTATGATCTTCAACCCTATTGCAACATAGCTTTAACCAAAACTGTCAAGTAAAGCTGCACAATCCAGTCCTGTAGTTGAAAGCAATAGAAACTGAGGAACAGAGAGAGGAATCTGGCAATAGGTCAAGAGGACAGCATCATGCTGTGCCTGGGGAGGTTCAGGATGGACATCAGGAAGAATATTTGCTCTGAAAGAGTGGTTGAGCCTTGGAACGGGGTGCCCAGGGAGGTGGTGAAGTCACCATCCCTGGAAGTGTTCAAGAAATGATTGGGCATGGCACTTAATGCTGTGGTTTGGTTGGCATAGTGATGTTCAGTCAAAGATTGGGCTGGATGATCTTGGAGGTCTTTTCCAGCCTTATAGAGTTTGTTATTCTATACCTGTGCCCTGATCCACACATTTTCATCCAAGGCAGCATACTAGCTAAGGTCTTGTAATGAAAAATTGAATTAATTTTCATTTATTTGGGCTGTATTTCAGGGCTGTGGTGTGTCTGACCTTTTAAACCTTTAAATATAGCTATGCTGATTGAAAGCATCATCACGCCAGCCCTCACACATGCTCTGTTCTATATTCTCCTGGGTGTTTGTGCCACAGACACTGCTGGTACTGGTATGAATATTTGCCCACCATGAGGCCGTACCAGGGAGACAGGCCTCAGCTGTCACAGAGTGGGAAGCAGTGCAGCTTTGTTACTGCAGCACTCACTCCATCAGCTCCATACCCTGCTGCTCAGCAGGAGCAAATCAGCTCTTACCATGTGGAGGTGTCCCCTGCTGGGTAGAAATACCTGTGGCTGGCAGGTAGAGAGCTGTACCTTCATGTTGATGGCACCTGAGCTTCTTCATTTGTAATTGGCTCAGGTATCTCGGTGCTTACAATGGAGGATAACTTTTTGTGTTCCTGATTATTGCCCATGTAATGTGTAGTTGAATCTGTTTATTTATATATGCTTGATTACAGGAGAATTTATACCGTAGGTTGCAGTTACATTTCTAAACAGTAGAGTAGTGAAGACTGAATGTCCCTGATGAAAAGCAGTGTAAATTGAAGCATAATCTATTATATGTCAGTGATAGAGCTATTAAAATCTGATCCAAGGGCCACTGATATGAATAACAAGATGCACAGTAACTTTAGTGAGCATTGAATGAGCCTTTAATGAGGCTCTCAAATTAGGAAATGAACAGTAAAGATAAATGTAAGTGTAATCTCTTGTATAAGCTGTTTATACCACCACATTCCTTTAGTCATCATTTTCATTGCTTTTGAGACTATATGTCATCTAAAAAGACAATATTGAATACAGATGTTTCTTCCTTGATTACAGTGTTGTCAGCCACTTGAAAGACTCTTTGGGTTTCAAACACTTCAAAAGTCTAGGTATCTTCACCAACTGCCTTCTTGGTGAATAGATCATGTCCTCTGTGTGAAGGAAATAATTTCTTTCTGATTCAGATAATAGAAGGTGGGATTTAAGTGTGTCCATGGTATAAATAGATAAATGTGCATACCTAGAGAGTACCATTTTGCTTTGTCTTTGCTGTCAATGAAGGTAAAGGGGTTGATGACGCTGAAGAAGTGACCTGTTTTTCAGGAAGTAATAAAGGCAGCAACTCTGAAGTACAGTCCCTCAGCTCCTTCCAGTCTGACTCTGGAGATGATAATGGTAAGAAATGATTTCATCTTATTATGCTGGGGGAAAAGCTATTTATCTCTCTTTCTAATATTATTAAAACATTTATGTGACATCTTGAAACCCTTTAATGATGCCGAAAGTAAGAAAGTCATGGGTTCAAACCCTTGCCTCATGTTCCACTTACTAAATTACAGGAACATAATAAAAATCTTGATGCTTGGGGCTGTTGTATCAAGACCAAGCTTTACAGCAAATTAGAGGTATGATACAGCAGAGTCACCGTGCCAAGATGTAAGTTGACTAATAGGTTGCAAGTGAAACTGTAGAATTTATATAATTTTCCTTGTTGGAAGAGCATGACTTTCATGTTTCACCAGTCAAATAAAGGGGATTTCTGTGCTATTTGCCAGGTCTCATTCATGGTCCCAACAAAACTGTGCTGGTGCTTAGCCACAACAATGAGTGGGTGAGTCAGTCCCCAGCATCTTGGCTTCTCCCTGGCAATCACAGCTCAGTAAACAACAGAGCAGCATTAAATCCTTGTTTGGTGCTTACTCAGTGCCTGCCTCTCATGTCCTGCATCATCATCTCAGTGGGTGGCATGGGCAGAGCCATGTACAGCCCACAAAGAGGCCACAAAGTCAGAGCAAACCTTTGTTCCTGCGGCCCACGTATGTGGAGCAGTGGGCCTGAGAAAAGTCAAGATGTTTCAAGGGATGGTGGATGTCAGGGAAGCTTTATTCAGACACACAGAAAAAGACCAGCACAAAGAAATAGTACTTGGTTTTCTCAGCCACCAGTTAATGAACTGTCTGTAGACTCAGTTCCTCAGTCATGTCATGCAGCTGTTCTCTAGGAACTCTGAAATGCTGTAAAAAGCACTATAGCAAAGTACACTTGCAGTTCCTTTTGGTCCACTGTGGCTGGAGCATTACAATTACTTTTGTCAGGCTTCTCAATACTTTTCTGGCCCTGCACCAAAAAAAACCCTTTAGCCTTTTTTTAGGATAAGTATTATTTAATGATAAATATTTACATTATAGTTACCTTTGGAATAATTACCCAAGTGGTCATTTATTGTACAATGTTACTTTTTATATCTCCCAAATTCTAATTAGACATTTCAAACTCCTGATCCTGTCTCCACTAAAACCATTGACAGAGTACCCACAGAATTGGATTGGACCTTCTGTGCCCACTCATTTTTTGTGAAAGCTGCATTTAAAATCTGGCCTTTAGAGATAACATTTCTAGCTCAGGGTTCAAACAAATCCATATCTTCAGGGAGAATGAGGGAAGAAACTTAAATCATTTGAGTAATTTGCAGAGATGGATGCAAGACCACATGCTCTGTTTTGCTTGAAGCAGCAGGCAAGGTTTGCAGTGAGAGAGCCTAAAGAGCAAAGCCAGGCATAAGTGAGCATATACATACTCACATGCCTGTACTTTAGGGCTAATGGATATGCCTCCTGAAACCATAAACCCTTGCTCTTCTTGTCATTTTAATTCTTTGTACTTCACACACCTGCAAAGCTTAGAAGGTTGTCAGTGAAACCACAACAAATGCAGTTCAGCATCCATGCTCTTTGATGAGGCAGGACAGTGGCTCCTTCTCCAAACCCCTTCCTCCCAAGCCAGGAGCAATGCTGCTGGGCTCTCAGGCTAGCAGAGGGGACAGGCTTGTGTCACACAGATGTACAAATGACTGTCCTGGCACTGATGTGTGAAACTAGGTAGCAGCTTCTGTCTGGGGAAACCTGTCTTGCAGCAGTGGAGCTCTGGGATGAATCCCACTGAAGGTGCAGGCAGCCATGCAGCATTGATTGCATGGAGACCCTTATTTTTCTATGTTTATTTTGCTTTAGCCAGTAAAAGTCTCCTTTGTATAATTACCATTGCTGTTGATGGCATAAGTATACTGATCATAGACACAGAACAGGGGTCCTTTGGTTTATCAAGGCTCTTCTTGCTAAGCCCTCACTAGAACTGGGGAAATTGGATTATATACCTGATCCCATGCCCAAAATTCAGTAAAGATGTGAAAATATTCAACGTATGTCTGAGCTGTTAAAACATTTGTTGTGACCTCTAAGTCTGTTGGCTGCGTGAAGCAAAAAAGTATGTTTTTCCCCTCTCAGTCTGCTCCAAACACTTGATTTTCTCATAACTAGAGACACAGGAAAAGGGAAGGATCCAGTGCTCACTCATCCAGAGCTTTCCCTTCAGTTTTGATGGGGTTTATCTCGTGTTCTCAGAGGCAGCACTGTTAGGTGGTGCAAAATCATCTGAAGGACCACACTTCATAGGCCTCCACATTGAACAGCTGCACAGTCTTTATTAATTATTTCAGGAGAAAAGTATGTTTTGCTGTAACACATGCAGAGAACACACAAAGCATTTGTGAAACTATTCTGTCAAACATGGGTCAAAATTTGAACCTCAGCTACATCGATGTGTCCTCCTAATTATAGCTGTGCTGCTTAACCTCCCTGAGCTATTACATGGCATGGCACAGACAGTAAATAAGTAAAACATTCCTCTTAGGAAATAGATTGAGCTTAACACCGTTTCTGATGCTGTGATGGTCTAAAAGATAGTGATCCTTGGAGCACATGGCACCATCTCTAGGGACCTCTAAGCAAGAATGAATTAGAAATTAGTGTCAGGTAGACAAGATACTGCTTCGGTTAATTGAATCAGCTGACCAGTCTGCTTGAATTTATGAGGTGATACACATCATCCCATATGCCTTTCTGGAAATGCTGGTTTGGAATTTATCACCACCCTGAAGATATATGGGATTATCTGAAATGAAATGTCCTGCAACCCACTGCATAAATCATGCATTGGTCAGCAGCATTTTTTTTTTCCCAACGTCAGTTCTGTCTTTTGAGGGAATTTATTGTGGTAACATACAATGTGTGTTTTAAATACTAACCTGAAGCTGTCCTTCCCCTCCCTTTATTTTCTGCTTTCCCTCCCCTGCAAGCTTCCATAGTGACTGTCATACAGCTTGTCAACAATGTAGTTGACACTATAGAAAACGAAGGTATTTAAATTTTTTTTCTTTCTTGTTATACAACAATGCTTCCTGTTTTCATTGTGAAACATTCCAGCAGAACCTCACTAATCTACACTGACCAGCAATCCTGTGGCAGGGATTGGGTTTTGCAAATCAGCATGTTCACCAGCAAACATGAAAATGCCAGAGGAATGTACCACAAAATATCTGTGGAGGTGGTAGAAAAGGTGGCAAGCCTTCATCCTCTTCCGTTCAAGTCAATGTTTCTGTTTGTTTATTCTCATTGTCTTCAGAGAAAATAGTAGGCTGATAATGGAGCCATATCATTGAGATTATGCTGGCTGCAGAGACTGGGAAACAGAAGATGGCACAGGAAGTCTGTAAAGCATCCCATGCTGCAGCAGAGCTGGGTTATGTGCCCCAGTGGTGTCACATGGAGAGGAGCACAGTGTGCTTGGCTGGGGGCTGGTTTCTCCCAGGAAGCCCTGCCAGACAGCGGATGTGTGGGCACAGCTCCACGGATGCCATGGTGTGCCCATTCAACAGAGCATGGCAATGTGCTCACAGGGCCCAGCACTCACCTCTTCCACTGACCTCCTGGGTAACCTCAGGCATATCATGTTAGAAGTGAACCTGGAATGCGGGGATGTCACTGTTTTCTTTTCTCCATAAAGCACTGAGGAAATGTCTTGTTATCATAGATAAGCGCATTACTTTTATTTATTTTACAACGTTTTTTTCCACTCTTGGGCAAATGTCAAATCAACATCAACTCAGGTTATCTACAAGTCAAAAATTTCATCTGTCCTTAGCAAATTTAAGACAGATTTTGCATACTTCAGCTGATCTAGTCTCCATGATACATAAATGTGATTAATTAAATTATTTTTGTGAAACCACTGATTTTTTTGCTTGAGCCAGTGTCACAGTAATTTTGAAAAACACTTTTATTCCTAGCTAGTGATTGCCACTTGAGTATTTGTTCATAGTACATTTATTGATTTCCTGAAGTGTAAGAGTGCCGCTCTTCTCACTATCAAAAAAATAAAAAATTAACTAGCCAAGGTTAATTCAAAAGAAAATCCCATTCAAAAAAATAAAAAAAAAAAATCTTGAAAAGAAACCACAGGCACTGCAAATGACCTTGCCTTCCTAAGGGAAAGCTTAAGCAAACACACTGGCTCATTATCATCCTGTGCAGGTCAGAAAAAGCCAGTGTGCCAGCAGTTTAAAGACACTGTCACTGAAAACTTTGCCCACTTCCCAGTTCCTTATGAGAAACTTAGGGTTCTGCAGCGGAGCTGGTGGAAGTGGTGAATAATTAGCCACACTGGAGCTCTGGGCAGAATCCCTGCCACAGAGTCATGGGAGGATGGGGCTCCTGCCCCAGGGACCTGCCCAGGGTTGTGCAAGTCAGGAAATTAGTGAGGTTCTCCTGGATCCTGATCCACACAGCTTAGAAAGGCCTGACATATCTCGGGTGCAGTGCCATCACACCGACCCAAATACAGCAAAATCCACTGTACAAGGAAGAGAGGAGTGCAGAAGAGAGGTTAGGGCCGGTTCAGACACTGTTGCTAAACCTGCAGTAGCCCCAGCCCTCCTCACTCCAGGGTGTGGCAGAGCAGGTGGAGAGCTCCTGCCTGGCTATCGAGCTAAGGGAGAAATCACCATCACCACATGCACCATGTGCTGATGTGCAAGGGCAAGTGTGCTCTTAGTAGGTGAAGGGCTGGAGAAGTCTTTGCTGCCCTTGCCTGTGTCTGAGCCACAGAGGTCACGAGCTGTGATGCCATAAAGGTCTATTTCTCCTGCCAGACCTCCAGAGACTTTGCCCGATGACTTCTTGCATGAAGCCCGATAACATGCGGCTGAACAAGAGCATATCCATCTAGAAAACGCTGCAGCTTACTCCCTGCTCTTGTCTCACACAAAACCTCTTTCCTTGCTCTCTCCCCCACCCCTGCACCCTCTCCATACTGGAATGCCTCCCTCCCCGCCAGCTAGCATGGCAGTGCAGGTGGGAGGTGGGTGTGGGGTTGGGAGCATTGTAGCTGAAAGCCCCATTAAATGGCTTTGTATTCTATTCTATTCAGGTACTTATACCGTGCCCATCACCATGGTATCTGAGCCCAGGTGGGCCCAGATTTGTTTGAACCGGCCCTGAGAATGGTAGATTCTTATTTTTCTGTTTCAAAGTGAACAAGTGAGAGAAAAATGTACTTTGCAATTATAAGCCGTGTCGATGGTGGATAGCCCTTTTTTATTTTAAGAATTACAGCTCTAATGTAATTCTGTATCTGTTCAGTGAGGGTAAATAATTAAGATATGATAGAAAAGGAATATAATAGACGACATAAACATTTCTTTATGTGTGTCTGCATTTGACAGACAAGCTTATCTTGTACGTTAAAATAAAGAATAATTAAAAATCCTACTAAAATGACACCATGGCAGCTGTACTTTAGAAATATGCATGCTGAATTTTGTATTTTCACATGTAATACAATGCTGGTGACAAGCTCCGAGTTACCAGTTTTTGCTTTTCACTTTGTATCTGACAGTGTCTGTTATGGATCAAGGACAGAACTACAACAGAGGTGATTTTTCTGGGACACCTTCTGCCTGTGGGCTGGGGTGGGCAGAGCACTGACTTGATCTATTTGGTTTTTTTCTTGAACTGCTTCACGTGTACTCTTTTGTTTGAATTCTTTTGGGTTCAAAAGATGCATGAGAATGGTCAGCCACTTTTTTTGTTTCAAAATTCAGTTTTCAGTCAGTTGGTTTATTTGCTTGCACACTTTCTTTCTTGAAGTCATTGGAGGTGGAAGGGGAGATAAGATTCCATAAGCATGCTGACTGCATTTAAAGTTATTTTTCAAATAACTGTGAAAAGCAGTGATTCAGACATCTCGATTTCTTGGACTCATACTTTCTAATACAACACAGTAGCATCTTAAGAAGCAAAATGCCTGAGAGTGGCCGTGTTTTGTTTCTTTGCTTGTTTGCATTAGCATCGTAATGCGATTTGTTCTCCTCCTCTCCCCCTCTGGTCAGAGCATGGCTGGCCTGTATCCGTGGCGCATGCTGTGGTTTGAATGTTCTGTGAGGACTCAGCAGGGGCATGCAGGGCGCTCTGCTCTCCTCTGTGGTCTCATGCTAACAGAGCCCTGTGCTTCTCTTCCCTGCTGCAGCGTATCACTGGGATACCTCTGACTGGATGCCCAGCGCTCGCCTGTCCGACATTGAGGAGGTGCCCAATTTTGAGACGGCAGAAGGAGGCTTGGCTCACCACGGCAGCACCAGGGAGCTGGAGACAGATTACTACCTTGGTGGCTACGACATCGACAGCGACTACCCTCCCCCTCACGAAGAGGAGTTCTTGAGCCAGGACCAGCTGCCGCCTCCCCTTCCAGAGGATTTCCCAGACCAATATGAAACGCTCCCACCCTCGCAGCCTGTCTCCATGGCGAGTACTCTGAGCCCTGACTGCAGGAGACGGCCGCACTTCCACCCGAGCCAGTACCTCCCTCCCCACCAGTTCCCCAATGAGACGGACACCACGGCGTCTCAGACTGGGAACGAATTTAGTACTTTTGCTGTTGGCCCCAGCCAGAACACAGAAAATGTTAGTGCAGGTAAGATGCCCTTATCCTTGCACAACTCTCTCAACGCCTCCTCCTCTGACGTCTCAGCCGGCTGCGGCTTTGATGACTCCGAAGTAGCCATGAGTGACTTTGAAAGCGTGGAGGAACTCAGCCTAGAAAATGTTCACATTCCATTTGTGGAGACCCAGCAGCAGACACAAGTGTAAAGGAAGCTCCTTTCTTCTTCCCCCTCCTCTTCTTTTTTTTTAATTTTGTCATTTGGTCCAATTAATAGTATAAATATTGAGAAGAAATTTTGCTGAAGGTGTGTCTATATATATATATTGGGCAAAGAAAAGTACAGTATAACCCGTTATTAACTTGTTTGGAAATGATACTGTATGTGCAGACACGAAGAGACCAGTTGTGTTAAGTATTATACATCACAAAATTGTTACAGACAATCTGGAGAGTGTGTACCTTCTATTTATTATCAAGAATAAAACTCAGCTTTTGAGGCAGGGGGAAAAATAAGTGCTAAATAATTTGTTTCTCTCTCACAAAGATGGGTTGTTTTGGGGTTTTTTTTTGGCATTGTGTTATTAAAAGTGTTACAGTGTTATGATCTCCCCACAGTATTAAGGAACGGGTGTGCATCATTCTAACATGCACTGATGCGTGAAATTTTATGTCAGCAAAGAGTGAAAGCAGTTGATTGCTGAGGCTGCTGCATACAGCATGTCAGCTGGCTAAAAAAAGCAACATTTATGAATTGACCTATCAAAGACAAGTGACCAGTTATTTGTCCATAAATATTTATCTATACTCTTGTTTATTACACAGCATTTCATTCTACTTTGTGTAGAGTAACACACGTACATGCAGTTTACTCCAGATTGGCTTACTTTGGTTGTCATTTTTAAAACCTGAAGTCAGGTGTATGTTCATAGCTTTGCCCATGAGGACTTCCCAAAATGCCAGAGTTTGGCTCAGGAGTGGCCTGGTTTTGCCCCAGCTGTGTATGCACAGCCTCTCTTAACGTGTATGCAACGTGAACATGAATCTGAAAACATGGGGTAACCTACACAGCTGATCAGTTTTTTTGAAATTTCATGCTTGGGCAATCAGCTCTTTGACAGCAGTCCTCATGCTGCAGTTACTTCAGTAAAATTAGTTGCAATTAAGTTACATACGAGACTGCTGTAACCTCACATCATTAGTTTAACATCTTTTGGCAAATGTCCATCCCTAGAGTTCACAGGATGAGCTGCTGCAGACTGACTCAGTCTGTGGAGCTGCATGAATGGACTGTGGCCAAAGATCTGTTGCTAGATTTTCCACTGGGTGCATGGTTTTGTAGTATTTGAGTACATCCAAAGGTTGTTTGCAGACTTCAGAATATTTCTTGTTATGGAATCAAGAAAACCATGGCATCTGTATGCTTTTATGTTTCCCTCAGTCTGATTGGAGTAAATGGTCATTCACATTGATTTGGTCAGAGCAGTCAAGTGCAATCTGGAAATATGGGATTTTCACTCAATGTATTAAAGCAGAGTATACACACCTGTTGCTTGGTGCTCTGAAAATGTTTTTACCACTGCATTTTACAGCATCTGCATACCTTACCTGTGAATGTGAGTCTACAAGCCTGCATTACTGTTGGGTTTTCATCCATTTCTTCCATGGCATAATTTAGTCATTCTGAAAAGCTACTGAATACCTAAATCATTGTGATAAATGCACAGATTCATTAGCAGGTTTCCCATGCTTCTCTCCCTGTCCTGTCACTTGGTCAGTCACCTTAACTGGATAGTTTTCAGCAGTTGTATGCCAGGGCATGTTCTTGACTGCCATGAGTTTCACACAAAACAAAATTGTGGGCCATTTCTTGACATACAGGAAGGATTTCTTCAGGTATTTTCCCCAACACAAAGAAATTACTAGTAGAATGTAATTTAAATAATTGCAGCTTGTAACACTTTTAATAAAACAGGATTTTTAGAATTCTTGGAGTAGGTACAGTGTGTTGCTGCTTCCCTCCAGTATCTCGTGCAGCTGTGAAAGATTGGTGTGGATATTTTCTTTGGGATGATGCAGCAATTCTTCAGTAGAAAACAGTTCATTATGCAGGCATATGAATAAAATGAGTGAACTTCTAGAACGAATGTACTGCACATACAAGTATTATCAAGTACTTGTCTGCAAATAGGTCCTGTCCATTGAATTTATGAATGTCACTTGGTCTTCTCAAAGTAAACATGCTTCTGTAACAGTGATATATTCTGAATGTGCTCATGGTGAGTTTCAAACCCTTTCCCCTGATATTATTCCTGTGTTTTCAAGAAGAAAAAAATACGGAAATTTGTATTGTGATTGCAAGGAACTGAGGGATTTGCCAGAAAGCCATAAAATGGTTTGGCAAGCCTAGAGGCACGGATAGAGCATAACTCGTATTGTTTGTGAAGTCTGTGTTACAGGAAAGGAAATGCAATTAGATTGATGTCTCTTCAAGAGTTAGGAGCGTCAGAGTTGGCAAAGCAATTCTGCAAATTTAGCTGCACTTTTAAAGCTTGTATGACCTTCCGAGAATGTGATACTCTCTGAGTATCAAGCTGCAGTTTACATGAGGTTTGCTCCTACTCAGTTTTGGTTAGAGACATTTTTATCCATTATGCAACTAATTCTGTTCAAGCCCCCAGCTAGTTATTAGAGGTACTTGTCACCTGTCTTCTGTGGTGAGAGTTCTTGCATAAGCCTGAGACACCAATATCAAACTTTTACTGGGACATATCAAAAGTGTCACTAGGGACCACGATGGAGCCTAGTGATCACCATACAAAAAAAAAAATAAATCAATGTTTCTTACCAAGATTGTTGCCTCAGTAATACATTGTTGGTAGTGAGATCTAGTAGTAAAATATGCATAAATACAATGTATAGTACTTTTTCTGTTTGATGTTGTTGCCATTTCATTTCACTGAACACCTGCTTATTAAAGTGCTGTTGGGAAGGTGCCAAGGATCACCTGTTCAGCCTTCTCTGTCCTATTCATGATTTCTATACCTCAATATCTCCTCCCTTCCAAATCCATCTTCAGATACCCCTCTGTGAATATTGGTACTTCTGTGGCCATTCTGGTTTTGTTAAGGCTCTTTTTGATAATGATAATACCCAAATGCAGATCTAAAGGTGAAAAACCTCTTAGGGAATAAGATTTTCGTGTTAACATCTCTTGTTAAGCCAAGACATTTTATTTTCTTTTTAATTACTACTCCACATGAACAAGTCAAAATCTTCTAATCCAGAACATAAGAACACATTCATAACATAATGTAAGAATTACATTATTCATATTAGCACTTCCAGTATATATTTCCTTTTTCTGCCATATGATGATTTTTGTATCACTGCTGCTGTCGGATCCTTGGTTCTGCAAGAGCTACCCTGCACATTCTGCTTATCCTTTGTGTCTGTATTTCAAACTACATCCCTGTAGATGGCTCCACTACACGATATTTTCTCTAAGAATCATCTGTAGCAGATGATTTCATAGGCTTAATGAAGTATTTTTGAGAATCACTGGCTTATAACTTAGGATCAAGAAAGTTTTTGCTTTTTGGAAGGAAGCAGCAGGAGAAAAAGAAGCAACTTGTTAAAATGCAGATACACATTTATATCAGAAATCACGAACTTAGCCAGGGGTGTATGAGTCTAAGTAAAAGGGTGCTTGTTCTCTGCATTTTGATCAAGTTGAGAATGTCATGCACAGTGCTGGCCTTTTTAATAACACTGGCAATGGAAAGAGCTTTGCAGTGACTACAGCATGATTTATTCTGCCAATACCACATTAGGTGGCATTGTACAAAGAGAAAAACGTACCATTCTTAAGTATGTTAATTACTTTGCTTTTGTATTATAAACATAAAAAAAACAAAACAAACACCCCCCCCACACACACAAAACTATAGATAATGGATGTAGTTGCTGTCCTTGACCAGTATCTTAAAGTGGAATAAAGGGCCAAATATGACACCATGGAGCTGTAGAATCACTTCCCTCCCATGGGAGAAAATGGACAGCCCCACTAGACAGCCCCAACCATAAAATTGCCTTCCTCTAGGACCTTCCTATAGGATATAGTATATGAAGGCAACCAGGAGGACTTTGGAATGCAGAGGTTCACTACAGAACCATGATTTCCTGTCAATCAAGCTGTTTTCCTTAAGCTCAGTGACATCTTTGATCCCGAACTATCCCATGGGTTTCTTTTAACATACAATTTCAGTACAAAGCTGTAAGGAGTCAAAGGCTTCTCACTGCCATTGTTTTCCTGAACCTGAAAGTTGTGTGCTCCATCTGTCAGGCAGTCTCCCCACCTCTGTGTGTCCCACAAAGAGCTTACATTTTGTTCTTTGGAATTTTTATTCCCGTTCTCTAAATTCTCTAGTGTAGTCTGAAGTAGTGAGAGCCTTGATGTATCAGTACCCTCTCCAGTCAGAAACTCAGTGTGGCTGCAGCACAGTGAATAAAAGCATGTCATGAAATGCTGATCAGTGGGGAGACCAGCAGCCTCTTGTCTCTGGAAGCCAGGCAGAGATGTGTTGAGAATATGACATAAAAATTGTTGCTCTTGTCTCCTGTAAATTCCATCACAAAGAAAAATGTGGGCTGAACAGGACAAATGGCTGAGAACACACTTTACTCCTCATCGAGCTCCTGCTTGAAAAAGCTGTATGGATGCTAGAGTAAGTATATCCTTACAGTCAATAATAACTGCAGTCATGGGAGAGGGAGTTGAAAGTGCCCTGGAACAGTTCTGCTAAGCTTCATTTGAAAAGGAAGCATCCTTCATAATGGAGGAAGCCAGCCAGCTCTTCAGAACCAGTGTGAAAGTACATCTGTGCTTTGTAGATAATGTTTGGAGCTATTCACTCAGTAATAATGGGCGTTTCATTGGTTTCTAACAGGAGAGTTACATCTTCAGCTTCATTCCCTGGCGATTTACCATCATTTACCATGTGGTAAAAACTGTGCTTTTTGCCTGTTTGCATCTCTGCTCCTCTCAGTACACCAAACTGTGATTTGAGCCTTAGAAATTTAGACCATTGCCCATTACTCATGGCTTTTAGCCTGTGTTCATGAACTTGACGTTTAACATCTCCATTATCAGAAGGGCCATTCAGTTAGTAAATTAGCTGCATCATCCAAGGGATGGGCGGATGGGGAGGAAATTAAATTAAATTCGTTTCTTTATGTAATAATGAAAAGCAATAATTGCAAGTATGTCGTATTACACAAAGGCCATAAGTAATCTTTACCAGTGTTAAGAGTGCACTTGAACTGTGTTATGGAAAGAGATTGGAGCCCTCAGAACTGTAGCATTCTTTTGTCATAGGAATACCTGAAACACTACTAATCAGCAATGCAATGAGCCCATACTGCCGCTTTTCAGGAGATGACAAAGATGTTTGGGAGTGAAAGCAGTTCTCTTTAAAGCACTGTATTGGAAAAGATTGTCTTGTAAATTTTACCTGTTTCAAGCAGGCTGGTTTGTAAAGATGTATGTTTTGGTGTTTAAAAAGAAGTTTATAAAATAATGTATATAATGGTTTCAAATTACCAGGCTTTTGTAGATATTTGATGCCAATCAGGTTGCTTTAATTTCTTTTGTTTGTTTGTTCGTTTGTTTGTTTGATATAATTCTAAAGAGTCATCAAAGTTGGTTTGAACTTCTAAGATAACAGAAAAAACAAAGCCGTTTTAGATCTGAAAACTTTTTAATCATTTCAAAATGTACTGTAAGTTTCCTTTGGGTTGAGTTCTTTTTGTTTAACTTCTTTCTGGTTTTAAGAAGATTTTTTTATTGAATTTTTTAAATGGATGTGTTTTGCACAAAGAACCTCGAGTTATGATTTTTATTCCATTTCAAGTAGGTATTTAGAAATGTCATTTTTCCAATGACAACAAATTCAACCTTATGCAAAAGGGAAGGTTTATCACTTTGAGTGGGTATAGTTCTTCATCTGAAAACTAATTGTTCCTTCATAATTGCTGTTGGCAGTATTGTCTTGTGTTCTTTTGCTATAAAAACAAAACAACAACAAAAAAAAAAGTGTACAGGTTTGTAACTGCCAAAATTTGCTAAAGTTGATGGTTAAAATAAGTTTTCCAAGTAAACAAAAAGAAAAGCCCAGCTGTGTTGACTGCTTTTTGATTTTTCTCCTGCTTTAAAAGGAGGGAGCGAGATAAGATACACCAGTTCTTCAAGGAATGTAGCATTTCATTGCCACTCTGTGTTGCAGAAAATTCTGCTTTTTTGGACTCTTTAAATTAATTTTACTATTACATGGAAATTCCTCTTCAGGGGCCCCTACTTGCACTGCAGAGCATTCTTGGCAGGAGTTACTTAGCTGATGTCTGTAAGCTAAGGCAGTTCCCTGATTAAACCCACATCTTCAAAGAATGCAAGAGGCATCATTGCATCATGTAGCCACCTACACAGTGAGCTCCATCAGTGGAGACAATTTCAGGGGACAGTGCAGCTGTCTAATTGCTTAGTGGGGGTAGAAGGAGTGGGTGTATGGAGCAGCATCCCACTCCACAGTGTGCCTGCCGTGGGCATCTCTGTGCTCCAGCATCATGGCACTGGCAGTGGGACCAGCTGGGACAAGCTCATGGTGCCAGCAGTGTCCCTGGAAAGAGATGTTGTCGTGCTGGGCATGATACTCATTCTGCCAGGGGCTTGCATTCAGGGATACCCCATCTATTCCTCCTTCATCACACCTTCTCAGCTCCACAGCCCAGGCTGCCCCAGCTGGACTGGACTGAAGCAAGGCTTCAGAAGCTCAGTGTGGGAAGAAGGGGAGACAGTGCTTCCTGAGCTCTTGGCACACCCTGCCGTGACACGGCCACGAGCAGCCCTCGTGCTGCTGGGGAGGAGGAGTGCTGCCTGCAGGGTGTGTCCCATCAGAGCAAGGCTCAGAGCAGTGTTTCAGCCACCACCAGTCAGCACACAAATACCCCTTCTCAGCAACCTTGAAACAGACGTTTAAGCTGTGGAAAGGTAAAATACAAGTCAACATTAGAAGTGTCTCTTCCCTCAAGAATACCTTTTTATTTTTTTCCTAGCATGGATGACTACCTTATTTTATCCAGTTTCCTATTTAATTTTCTATTTCTATTTCTATTTCTATTTCTATTTCTATTTCTGCTTGTAGAGTATGTCTTTTTTTTCTTTTCCACCATTACCAGTAGATGACACAGTCTCAGGGCAATACTTGTGGCAGCAGAAGTAGCCTGGCAGTTCAGCAAGGCTCACTGTTAGAGTGAGATAAAGCAGAGCATTATGAGAGAAAGTGAGTATAGTTCAGAGAACATTCAAGGTTAAATGATGTAAAATTCTTGCTTCAGTTTAATGTTTAAAGCTAGAGATATGAAATGACATCACTATTTATATTAGGATGGAAAAGATGAGAACTGAGATGGCAAACAGGTCAAAATGCACCCAGGTGTTCTGTCAAAGTGGAACCAGCACCACTGATTTTCCCTTTAACGTCAACCAAAACTAAGTTATTTCTTCTTCCATGTGTTTTGGTAACAGGTTTTGTAAACATGCAGTATTTTCTGTTCATGGTGGAAAGTGCTGCTGGTGCATAAGTCACACCAGAAGCCTGTGTGGTCTAAAAACTAAGGTGGGAACACCTTCTGAGAAAGCATGAAAAGGAGAAGACATCTGTAGTGCAAAACAATGTGAAAATCAGAGATAGGTGTTTGGCTGTGGCATTTCCAGCCCTTCAGAAAAAACTTGGGAGGGCTTCTGCATTATTCTATGGATGAGTCAGGTGGACATTAAGAAGAAACAGAGAGTCTATCCTATCTGAACACTTACTGAGAGTCTTCATTTTCAGATCAAAGACAGACCTTTCCATGCTGGTAAGACCTTTCCTACTTGCAGTTTTTCTGCCTACCCCCACTCTATAATGTGATGGGGGACAAAACAGTGCAATGGCTGTGACTTCCTCTAATGTTCAAAGTAAGCAATTTAGAAACACCCTGCCTCTTCTCAGCCAGCAGTCATAGGCACAAAGAAGAAAGCATTTTGCATAAGGCACGTCAGCCTGTTGCAGGAGGGACTCCTGGCTGTGGAGAGAAATGTGTGGTTTCATAGGAGAACAGGCAAGGAAATTGAAACAGCAGGTGAATGTCAAGTTCTTCCCCTACTAATTTAACTTCTTCAGGTGTATGTTCTCCCCAGTGGTACCAATGGTCTTTCTGTGCATATATTTAGCTCATATCCCCACTTAAACTTGCTTTTCTAGGCTTCCAGAAACTACATGAATTTCTTCCAGCACCTGAAACCATGCTTCTGGTTCTGGTGTGGAGGAGGGCTCCTTATAGGATTTAATGAGCCAGGCACTAAAGATGTGTGACCAGCCCTGGCAGTGAAACCCTACATGTCCCTTAAGTCACTGCCATAGAAGAAACTTCTGCTGTGAGTGTGGTGAGGCACTGGCACAGATTGCCCAGAGCAGCTGTGGCTGCCCCATCCCTGTAAGTGTCCAAGGCCAGGCTGGATGGGGCTCTGAGCAACTTGGGATAGTGGAAAACTTCTCTGCCCTTTGTAGGGGGTTGGAATAGATGATGTTTAAGGTCCCTTCCAACCCAAACCATTCCATGATTCTGTGATTCTCTGTTTATCAGGGAGGTATGGCCAGGGACAATCAAATGCAAGCCATTTAAGGGAGTTGTGATTTTGCCACTGCTTTGATGTGATTTATAGCTTGGAATAACTCTGCAGCACACATAACCTGAGCTTCCAGGAGCCATTGGATAGCCACCAGCACCTCCTGCAGGAGATGGACTTTAAAAGCCAGGGTAAATCCTCGGATATCAGTGGACACTGCTGCTCTGAAGCTATTGCCCAGTGAAGACAGAAAGTACAAAGAACCAGCTGCACAGAAGCCAATTCCAGCTGTCCCACTTGGCTAGTTCTTGGCTTGCTCAGACATGTCACGAATTGCCCTCCAGGGAAAAATGCTGCTGGAATCAGGCCAAGCAGAGAGAGCAGCTGCCTGCTGCAGCCTACTGAGCAGTTACATGGCAGTGTTTGTAAGGTCATTGATGTGGCTAATCTATATTAAAACAAAACCAAAAAAAAAAAAAGAAACTATGAAGATAATTTTTTAAGTCACTTTAAGGCATTTATTTCAAATAACAGAAAACTAAATGCATTAAGTGTTAACACAGTGGTAGAATGTGATCATTCAGACACGTACAGAACAACGTGTGAGGATTCAAGCAGCCTGAGTATTTAAGCCTTAATCCACATAAAAGGTCATGTGCTGATTTTTTTAAGTCTGCTAGGTCACTCCAGTTGTCTTCAGTAACTTCAGGGGTCTCCCTGAAGAGAATGGGGTGTTTGCAATCCACCTATTGGGCATTAGCAACACCTTAATACAAACAGGAAGGATTTCTCCTGGCAATTGTTTGCTGGAAAACTTAAATATGCTGTTTAAAGATAGTTGTGAATTGATATATTACAAGGAGACCAAGTTCCTCTCATTCTGCATCCTGCTAAAACCAAAGCAGTTAACAGCTTCTGTGCATCTTGAGGTTGAAGATTAATACCTGGAGTAGTGGAGCTGCTGCCTGCAGAGCTTCCAGTGCAAAACTGTGCCTTGTGTTTGCTTCCCAGCCCAGACTGAAATGCAGCCCCGGGGGGAGGGTTGCTGTCATCTACCCTCAGATGTCTGCAGTGGCAGTGCCTCTGAGCCAGTCATCCTTGGATGCTCAGTGTTCAGTGAAGAGATCTAAGACATAAAATCTTCTAACCTAATGTTAGTATCGACTTTAGGACACCTTCTGAGAACAGATTATTTGTCTTCAGTGACAACTAAGGATTCCAGATGATGATCATCTCAGCCATGAACTTCTCTTTGGATCCTATGGGTTCTACCTCCAGGACATAATTTCCTATTGTTGTTTCATGTAATTGCTTTAATATTTAATTAAATTTTAATTGCTTTAATATTTAATTTAATGTAAATATTTAAAATTTACTCCTTTGAGAGAGAGAGAGGTTAAACTGGAGAGAGGTCAGAAGAGAGCCATTAAGAGGACCAGAGCCTGGAATATGTGACATATGGAAAGAATTTAAAGGTTTGAACTTACCATTGTCCGAGATTCTATCTATTTCTTTGCGTTCTGTCCTAAGAAATAAAATGTTTTCTGCTCTACTGAAATTTCTCCATTGCTATGTATAAATATTATTTTCCTTTCATTGATTATTTTAAGTGTAAATCCAATTTAGTAGGTCTTCAAGAAAAATCACTTTATATTGCCCCTGCTTACTGCTAACTTTTAATAGTACTAATTAATGCAAACATCAAAAACCATGTTTCTCTACAGGAGAAGGAAAAATTTACTCCTGGAGCAAGAAGACAATGCTCTGATCAAGGCCTTTTTCCATTTCAAAGTTTTTTATCACATGCTGTCCTACTGTCTGTTTTTGAATGCACCCACACATAGCCTGATGGAGGGAGACCTAGTCAGCACTCAGGATTAGCCAGGTTGGCTAGAAACCCACTTTTCCTCCTTCCATCCCTAAAAAAACCTGAAAATGTTTAGGATTGTTGTGTTTTCCACTGGTCTACCATTGTGAACCAAGTTCATACCCAGAGATGCAGGATTTCTTTAGCACACAGCAGAGCCAGAGTGAGAGGTGCCAGGAGAGCAGCAGTGCTCTAAGACAGCAGGAAAGCACAGCACTGTAACACTGCTGAGTGCCTGGCTTTGTCTGTGCTGTACAGCCCTCTCATTTTGGAAAATGGTGTCATTTCTCCTAGGCCAGAGGCAATCAAATCCCTTTGATTGCTATGTTCAGTGATAAATTTGAGCTATTTAATGAAAAATTACTTATGAGTAATAGCAAACTGAAATACCTTCAGAGGAACATAATAATTCCCCTCTAAAAGTACCCAAAGATCTGGTGAGCTGGAGTGTTGCAGGCTGTGGCTTTGTCACCCTCTTCAGAGGAACTGGAGCCTCTGTCATGTTGTTCCCTCGGGCTGGACGTGGGTAGGTGTGGGAGCAGCGCTCCCCAAACGAGAGTCCAGAGAACACGGGGAACTGCTGGTGGTGCACAAGAGGTTGTGATATTCAAAGCAGTCTCAGCTTAAGGAATTTTATTTAATATAACTCATTGCTTTTTAACAATAACTGCTGATTATTGATTCAGGTAGCAAGGTAAGAGAAGAATATAAAAACACAGCAAATTGCACTAAAAGCCAGGGGAAAAGCTGTTTTACGAGATGCAGTTCCTCAAGGTTGTCCTTGCCCTTGTGTGAGTAGCCCAAGGCCACAGTTCCTCAGAGGGGTTCATATCCCAGCATAGGTCACCCACAGCTGCAGTCCCCTTGGGTGTGCCTTCTCTGGCATGGAGCACCTCTTTCCAAGAGTATTTCCTGCCCTTTTCCCAACATCTCCTTCCACATGCTTCCTTATTGTCTCTTCTCATGTGTTTAACCCTTACAGCTCCCTCCTTAAATATGTTTGAGCATGACTTTTTTGTACCTGTGAGTTGTTACTGTGTCTCAGTGAACTAAACTCAGGAATAGTGTAGTAGACAATCCTTTGAATAAGTGCTTTAAGTGTGATGGTGGGAGTTTGATCTATGGCTGAGAAGCAATCTGGCTGTGCAAGACTGATAGTAGGTAGGTGATATTTCCAGCTATACTAAGACTCATTCAAAACATTAAAAGGAATGCTGAGAAGCTGGAAAGCATTCAGAAAATCTGCAAAACTGAAATAAGAGTTGAGATTTCAACTTTACAGTGACTTACTTATTTAGCTATGAAAAGATTGTTAAAAAATTCTAGAGAAAACAAAGCTTTGTCTATCTCAGGCTAGTTCTGTAGCAAGGCACTGAACTGACATCAAAAAATTACTCACTTAGAGCTTGGATTGAGTGCCCAACACTGGATGTCTTTAGATCACTCTGATCTTAAATCTGTCTGTTCCTTAGCAGGACTCCATCTGTATCTCTGGAAGATAAGCTATCAATCAGATTGAAGTTACAGAACTGACCCAGTACACCCAGGAAAGTTGTTTGGTTTGCGGTAAACAAAAAGCCAGTCCATGCGGTCAAAATTAATCCTTTCTTTGATTTAAAAAAAAAAGAAAAAAATATTCATGTAGAGAAGAAATTAAAAGTCCAAGAGATACAAAATTCCCCTTGGTGTTGAGCAGATCCTGTCTGGAAACCTGGAGTGTGTCTGCCTTGTGGGCACCATGGCAGCACTCCTGCCCTGGTCAACCAAGTCTGCAGCTGAACTTTGCTAGGAACCACTGGGGGAGAGATGGGTAATTTACAAGCACTAATCCTAAATTTTCAATATTTATTTCTTATTTTACCTTTTTTCTTTCTAAAATCATATTTTTAATCAAGGGACTGTTTCATTTTCTTGATTGCAATACTGAAAGCATGAGACTTCAACAATATTTCTCCAGAACACTTTCTGAGGGAATTTAGCATTTGCAAAGGAATTACTCATCATATGCCCTGTAGGAAGAAATAAATTCTCTTCCAAATTGCCAATGAAGGTGTTTTTAATTTTTCTTTTCCTTCTCTCTTGTTTGCTCTGATTTCAAGAGCCAGAGGTGTTTTTGACATTAGATCACTGCTTTGACGTGGTTTCTTCACAGGGGACTAATTTTAGGGGACAATAGGGTTTATCATGCGAAGGAGAATTACTCATTGCTTAGAGAAACTAAGCAAAAGAGAAAAACTTCAAATTGTCAAAAGCACTCACTAGAAGCTCAAGCTACATATGTTTTAGATAACTGAAAGGGATCTTCCGTGTTCCTGCACAGATATATTAGAAAGGATAATGGATTCACTTTTGGCAGCACACAAGGTAACAGCTGTAGGAGCTTCCTGGGCTTTCAGCTAGGTCATCAAATTAGAATTAGATGTGGTGATAGAGCACTGACATCTTGAGATTTATTATAGGGAAAACCACTGTGTTGGGTGCTCCTGGTGCATGCCACAGGACTGCTGTGGTAACTGCTGTGTGATGCTTGCAAAGACACTGTCACAGCCTCCTGGTCTTCAACAGCAGGAGTCCGTGACTGAGTTTGCATAGGGCTGCAGCAAGTTAGGGATATATGTTTCACTGAATTTCAGGGTTGTGCATCTCGAACAACTCGGTGTTAGTACAAGTTTTCAGGATTTGGAAGGAGATCTTTTAGTATGTACATCTTGGTAAGCATTTGGAGGCTTGCAGATAATGCAAAGATACCCATCCTTGTTCTATGATGGTCCTGAGAAACTGCACAAAATCCAAGCTGTGCATTTTAAGTTAATGCTCTATAACAAACTGTAAACATGTCAACATACCTCAGCTGACCTTTTGGCTGTCTTCCATGTTGTCAACGTCCCTTTCCAGTTGGGAAGCAATGTGTAGTAATTTAGAACTCTTACAAAAGTGTGGTCAAGTTCCTAGTATGGGATAGACAACACTGAAATAATATACATTGATTTAATAATCTCAAATTTACCCAGGCAAAACAACATCTCCCATGAAATGTTGTTCTGTTGCTTAGCTGCTTCAATGGCAATTAAAAGTATCTGTCCTTCTCCCTATTGATTTTGGGCTCTTCTGAGTTCTCCTCCATGTAATAGAATCATATCAAAGGCCAAAGATGAGCAGATTGTACTCCTTCTTTTCTTATTTGTCAGGAAAGGTGCAAGTCACTGAGCTGTCATATTTTCCTACCTTCCTAGCTATAGCACTGAGCAACCTGGCAGGCAAAGAGCAAGTCTCCACCAGCCAGGGGAGCAGCAAAGCAGAAGGTGTTCTGTCCATTCTGTCTGGCAGTCAAGACACCTCCATGCTTACTTGGGTCTTTTTGTTCTTCCTGTATCAATATTTTTATGTATTTTTTACCCTGAAAGGCTGGTCCTTGCATCAATGCCTACTTGAATTGTTGTCCTTTTTCTAACCTTTGCTTTCTTGTCTGGATGAGGAGGCAGAAGAATATATAAACAAAGTACAACAAGATGCATGGAAAAAGTAGCTCAGGAAACCATAAAGGCTGTGTATGAAAGGGCAGCTCTAAAATAAGGCTTAAGGAGGAAACATCAGTCAAGTTGAAGCATCAGTTTTCTCTGCAGTGTTTGGGCTAGCTGGAGATTCTGGCTATGACCTGGGTGAGTCACAGTAGTGGAGGCTGCTCTGTACCAACCAGGGTAGGGATGCTGGCACTGGTGTGGGTCCAGTGCTGAAATGGAAACTGTCTCAGTGACCAGCTGCCTGTATATGCCCTCTCCTTTGCATCCTAGTGCCTGGGTCCCTCCCACATGCTTCCATCTGTGCAGGTCCATCTAATGAACAGCCTCTGCACCACCACCTATTGCAATGTCTTTTCTGTTGCTCACACCAAGAGGATTCTTCTCATCTTCAGACTTACGGTGTCAATTATAGCATGGCTTTCTGCCAGGGCAGGATCCCAGGACACCTGCTTTTGTCCTATAAACTATTTTCAAAGCTAAGCTACTTAGGTTGTCTGAGCACAGAGAGGAGCAAATTGCCTGGGAGATGCTGCTCTGGATGTGATAAGATGGGACTATCAGGAGCCAGCACGCCTGTGGTGACTGTGATAAGCAGAGACATCCCTCCTCTCAATGCTCTTTTTGCCTGACGACATCATGTGGCTTGTTATTCTGGATGAATATGTTGGATTATTTCCTAAAGCATGGGGTGGCAATGCCTCTGTCCTGTGAATGCAGTGCAAGCAAAAGCTGGATAACTCTGCAGTGGGGCTGATTATGGAACTACTGCTGGGTGTACAGGCGCTTTTCATCTTTTGCTCTCTCCCAGTTCCTGGCTGCAATATAAAAATTTTACTTCTCAAAAAATTACTGTTGTTTGGGGGCTTTTCACTTTCTCTGAAAGCAGATTAGAGTGGCTAAAGCACCCTCCAGTGCTCACAGAAACTACCTCAATCCAAAGTGCAGTGTGAGCAGTAAATAAGTGGCATTTGAAAACATAATTTGTGATTTAGGTTAGAATGCAGTTGAATATTGGAGAAGAGAAGCATGGCAGAAATGTTTGGCCATGACAGAAATGCAGGAACTTGGATGCCAGACCAACGTGGGCTTCATAGCTGTATTGGTAGCGATTTCCTGAAAGCCTATAAACGTTTTTCACACATGGGCTTTGGATTTTCATTCAGTCAAAATGGGCAGTTTGTGAGATCCCTTATTACCAATCATTTTTCTCATTTTCCTCTTTCGATCTCTAGAGTTTTGCAATGCAATAGTTCAATATTCAGGGGAAAAAGAAAAAAAAAAGTATGTGAAACCGCAAATATAATGCAATCTTTATTGGAAAGAGCAATTTCTGGTAAGTAGAGAAATACTTCTGAGAGCAATAAGAGTTCTGATGACAGATGCTGATCGCCAAGAAAACCTTGTTTATTATCTTGACATGTCATTTTGGTGCTCTTAATATCTTTAATCATTGTCAAACAAGAACAAGAATCCAAAATAACTGAACATCTGCTTGGTTCCATTTTTCTTGGTATGGAAATTAAATCTTTGCTTTTACTCCAGCTCCCTGGATAAATAGTTTCTTTCATGGATTTTATTTCATTCTAATCCTCCTGGTGTATATGTGAAAGCAATTGTGTGTATAAATACACAGAGCAGATGTAGCCATATTGGATAATAGGCCTATAATTACTTCTCTGATTTAAAGCCTAATAGTTTATTCCACAACTGTTGTGATGCATTTTTATTAATATTGCAATAATTTTGCTGCCCTTTTGCTAAGTTACATACCATTGTCTCCCCAAATAAATGAAGTACTTATAGTAAAAGGGATAATTAGAATTTTGTTCAGTATGGAAATACTTAACTCTCAAATATCTGGCTCAACCTATTTACAAGAAGAACTTAGGAACAAAATACTAAGAGGAACATGGATTAAAACTGAAGTTCCTTTGTACCATTTTATTGAAAACGTGCAAACCAAACCATGGGGTGAAACTACACATTTAATCAGGATTTTCAGCATCTCAGATTTCCTGAAGTGATTTCTCATGGCCCTAGATATGGTCATAAGTGAAAATTTGTTTCCTATAAAGGTATGCGTGTTTTGTAGTTGGCCAGGATTGCCCCACTGTGAATTGATATCTGAATTTCCTGGGATTTCCCCAGGAGTTCTACAGTTTCATATTTTCTGCACTTCTAAGTGAAGAACTTACTGCTTTAGATAATAAAACACCAGAGAAATGGAAGACAGCAAATATGATGCCAAATTTTATAGGTAGCTCCAGGTAAAAACAGACCCATAAGATTGACCACCACACAATGCAAATAACTCAAAACAGTGACAGAGAGTTGGTTGGTGGAAGTAATCTGCCACAAATCTACTTGAATTCTTTGGAGAGGTCAATGAGGATGTTGTAATTGGTGTCTGGTAAACATGGTGTACTTAGTGTCTTTAAAAAACTTTTGATATCATGGTACAAGGAAAAAATCATTGAAGAAATTAGGCTAATGTACAAAATCAGAGATCCCTCAGGAGGAGAACCTGGTTGAAACATCAGAAATAAAAGATAGGAGGCCATGAGTTTTAATACCACAGAGTTACAAGAATAATTTCAGAAGGCTCTGTGATAGAATCTGGGCAGTTCAATATATTCACTAATTATTTCCAAAAGTGTTGTACCAAAGTGTGCAAATAATTATAAAATTATTTGGGATAGTTAAAATTTAAGATGACTACAAACGCTTTCAGAAATGTTAGATTAAATTTTATGTTGATAAATTATAGGTACTCCACATTACAAAAAATCACCCTAATTGTGTATAGTGAGTTCTAATGATGCATTTTTATTCATAAAAGGAATCTAGGAGTTGTCAGCAGCCATTACAAAAGATTTCAGAAGAAATTCTGAAAACTTCAGCTTAATGCTTAGACATTGCTCAAAAGCAATTTGTATTGGGAATTATAAGGAAAGTATTTGAAAATACAGGTGAAAATATACTTCTTTCTGAATCAACAGATTCAGAGAACATGCCTAGGAAACAATCTTCTTTTCCTAATACAGAATTAGAAGGACTCCATGAAATTCTTAAGCAATGACTTTGACACAAATGGAAAGCAATACTTTACATTATTTATGTAGAGTTAACTTGAGAAACATTTGATTAAAAACGTTTAGGAGTCCAAAATGTAAATAGTGCTTAAAATAGAATCATATGAAGTTTATAAAGCAAATGTTTCACAGATCCCTTGATGGCTCTTCAACTGAAATTATCTAAAGGAAACCTCTGGTTCAGGTATTTCCTGGGAGAGTTCTGCAGCCCTCTTTGCTAGCAAGGATCACTACATGCTTTGAGTTATTCTTTCTTATGTTCTTTCTCTAAGCATCTTGTGCTAGTCACCTTCAGAGACAGGACATAGGGCTTGTTAGTGTCACCCTGTGTTCCTACATTCTAAATTTGCTATGCTATGGAACACAAATCTCAGTACTCCTTTTTAATGTAAGTTGGCAATAATCACTTAATTTGTATCAATTTCTCTTCAAGAAGCACCAGCCTTTTGGTTTAGCTGAGTGGTCTGGCTTCAGGTTACCTTCTGTCAGATGACATTTGTCTCTCACAAGATTAATTACATTACTACAGTTGAAATCCCAACCCTATTTTTGAACCATGCTCTTGGAATTAGAGGCTGATACTCTCAGTGTTCAGCTAAGTGTTTTAAGGTGTTTAACAACTGTCTGGGTGATCAGCTCTGATCTGACTATTAGGCCCTGTAAAACTGATTGTACTGATGTTCATTTACATTAATTTCCATTACTGCCTTCATCTGCCATCATGTCCTTGGGAAAGGTTCATCTGAAGTTCAGACATGCAGTTCCTGGGTGTGACTGACCTGGCTGGCATGCTGCCAGAATAAATTACAGCTTTCACTGACTAAATGGATTCAAGTGCAGCTGTCAGAGCTGCTGAAACATCAGGTCATTGAGGGGGCTGGATGTCAGCTATGTGCACTTGTGCAAAGGGAAAGGATTTTGAAGGAAGAAAGGGAACATCAGGCTGCTTAACCACAGATACACAGCAGGGTGAATCTGAACCAGGCACTCAGCAGAGGAGTCTGGCCTGCTGAAGCCTTTATTATTCAGGGAAAAAGGATCAGATACAACTTACTGGAAGCTGTTTTGATAGCACCTGCATGTGTTATCTGTATCTACATCTACATCCACATATCCATATATACATGTAACCATGCATGTACATCAGGATTTGGAATAACGTGCTTTAGAGAACAGGCTAGTTAAAACTGCATGCAAATAAACTTCACTGCCAATGGAAGAAAAACAGAAAAACCACACAAACTCAACCCTCCCACCCCAAGCTTGGGGGCTTGCTGCTTAATACCCTGGGCCCATTAATACCTGTCTAGTAGTTACCCATGTGGCCAGAAAAATGTGTGTGCAGGTTATTCTCCAGACTTTGTGAAGCTGTCTCTGAGGCACAGTGTGGTTACAAAGGCTTTCAGGCCATGCTGAGAGCTCAAAAAAACAGACTTAAAGTGAGGCATCCTAAACACAAGCAGCCAAAATGATTGTTTTTTTTAAAGAAACTAAAACCATCATAATAGCTGCTTAAGGCATAGTAAGGAATTTAAAAGATTTCTGCTTATGGAGGAAAATCTTCTCTGCATTGATAGCTAAAAATGTGTTAAAAGGCCTTTCTGTATTAACACCCACAGTAAATGAATAGGACAAATTGCACTTCCTTACTAGCATTCCAATCTGGAGGCGATGACTAAGAAATATTCATAATTCATAGCTATGACATCAAACCAGTGCATATTGTGTTCCTAGCCTTCACACTGTGAGTGGCAGTCTCAGTCCCTGGGAACAGATTATATTTTTGCATGGAGTGGGACTTTCATGCATCCTATACAGCAAACCGATCTGATCTCCTTCCTCCTGTGACAGCCTGACCTGCCTAGAGAATGAGGGAAATGCTGTGGGTGTTGTCTACCTAGGCTTTATTGAAGCCTTTGAAAATGTTTCTAGTAGCATTGTCCTGGAGAAATTGGCTGCTCATGGCTTGGACAGGTGCACTCTTTGCTGGGTAAAATCTGGCTGGGTGTGGGAGCCCAGAGAGTGGTGGTGAATGGAGTTACATCCAGCTGGTCACAAGTGTGGTTCCCCAGGACTCAGTCAATACTGGGGACAATTCTGCTTCTTAGACAGCTGCATCATTGCACCTTCCTTTGCCTCTTCTGAACAATCTCTGAAAGGTCTCATTGGTTCCATTGTAGTCAGCAATGCCCATAAATCATCTCCAGTTCAAAGGCATACTCAGTGGTTAGTTTATCTTGCTTCTTGGTTCTTGGTTCTTACTATTTTTTTTTTCTTAGTGTCAAGATGTTGTGAACCAGTCTGTAGAAGTATAAAATACTGAGGCACCTTCTTAAGTCAGTGGAGAGGATTCTTTGGCTCACCCTTGAGAAGTACCAGAATGTTTTCAGTGAGTGTACAGGGCGGCTAAGTGCCTTCCTTTGGCACTCTGGATTTTTGAACAGTGCAATAGCTAAGTTAGGTACCACTGGTGTTTAGGTCTGGAAACAGCTCCTACTTCCCTTCTACACTTTTTTTGTTAACAGATGGGTCAAGGGGAGAAGAAAAGCATGTGTATTTCTTCCCTACCCACTCCTGAGGGAGCAAGTCTGCTCTGTGTTGCATGAATGCAAGTGTCTGTCAGCAACCAATAATGATGTTTAAGCTATTGCTGAATGTCAGATAAGTTTTTTCCAAGAAGTGAAAAGTTAAACCTGAAATAAGTTTATTTATAGACAACAGTTCTTGATAATTAAGAACAAAATTAACTGCAATCTCACACCTTTGTCTTATGTCTCATATATGAGTGCCAAGTGCTAAGTGCCTATGGTCATTCAACAAGAAAAAAAATTAGATTTAAACCTGAGGATTTCTTTTTAAAAAGTCCATTATTATTTAGAAGGCCACTTGGCTATAATCTCACTTCAAGCTTTTCCTAGAAGTGTGGATTCAGCACAAACTTCTGATTCCTTTGCTCTCTAAGATAAGAATATTTCTCTGTGACACCCCTTAAGTTCCACATTAAGAGAAATAAAAGGATTAAATAAAATACAAGAATAAAAAGTTAAATTTTATACACTGCAACCAAATACCAAATCCAGTCACTGTGCTAGTGGTGATGTGTACAAGAAGGCCACTCCTCCACATTCAAGTAGAGTCTGATTTCAAGCATCTGCTTTGACATTTAAGTAGATGAATCATTAAATGCAAACACTACCTGGAGGCAGGGATGCACTTCATTGTTTTTTTCTCCTGGCAGTACACTATATTCTAAAACATAAGGGTGCTCAAAGACTTTGCGTCAGTGGATCCTGCTTATTTAAAAACAAAACCAGAATCTTTCTTTTTCATGTTTGTTTATGAGAAATTCATAAAATGAGACCACTGAGTTATCTCACCATCCTTCTTTGATTGGAAACAGATGAGCTTCAGCAATTGCTAATTTTTTTTAAAGAATGTGAACCCTAATTCCAAAATGTTTGACAGAGACAGCTGAAAAACTGAACTGAAGCTCCCATTGTTAATACATGCTTGTGCTTCTGCAGTACTTGGGAGGGGGAAGGGAAAAAAGAACAAATGTGCAGATATGTCATTCAGAATTGAGACACAACAGGTGATTATTGACTCATAGATGTAAAACTAGGAGTTTCACAGTATAGCAGGATAGGCTCATGGCTGAACAGAAACACGTGCCATTTTAATTCCTCCAAGACTAATGCTGTCACTACAATAATGAGACAAATGAGACAAAATTCTCATTTCTTCTCTTAGGTTGTGCTTGCACATCCATCTCATGGCCATCTCTCTCTAAGGAAACTGCTAAGAGGAAACAAAAACTTACTTTCAGAAAGCACTTAATGGAAGAATGTCAAATATGTAGTGAGAGAAGACTCTGTCAACTTTATGTCAGAAGTGTATTGGGTGGGATGGCAAACAGGGAAGAAGGCAGAAAGGAGTGGGAAAGCATGGAGAGAAAAATAACCATGCCAGTAAATCAGTTTCTATTCTAGATTTAATAAAAATGATGATGACTTGCACCAAGTTATGACTTGACATAACACTGGGAGTAAGGAGCAAACTCCCTAAATGTAAGACTCCTTGCTCTGTTTTGTTATGAGGTAAGAGGAAGAGGCAGAAACTTTCACAAGGTACTTGGACAACATCAGCCAGGCACAGGTCGAGTTGGACAACAGGAGGGCACGATTACACACCCACAGCAGAGTATTAAATAACCTGGATTTAGTCTTTCTGCACAGAGGCGTGGGCAGAAGGCTAAGAGGGATGTATTTTCTTTCAGGGACAGATCACCTGACCCTAAAGCCTAAACTATGCTATGGAACAGCTATGTATAGGACAAATAGAACACAAAAAATATCAAAGCACACTGACAATTTTGGCTCCTTTACAACTGAACTGCTAGGAGACTGCCAAGACTTGTTTGAAAGATACTGTCTAAATATATTGTATCTTAAAAGGTATTAACGACTCAGAGATGTTTCACCTGCTGCACAAAGTAACCCAACAAATGTGGAAAGCAGTCACTTTTACTAAATGAACAGATTCTGTGACCTGGAAAACATTAAGGCTAAATGCCCTCCACTAACTCAGGATGACTCCAGTAGGGGGAAAAAAGAAAGCCCTCTTAGTGCAGGATGTTACAGAAAACTGCTGGTAACTCTAGATATACCAATTCCTTGCTACACACACTGGACAACAAGAAAGAGACAGAAGCAGCAAAACACTGGGATCCAAACCAAAGCAAACTACCGTATTGCAGAAAACCCTCCAGTGAAACTTGTGGGGTCTCTGTTTGAGTAGATGGCATTTCCAGGCTATTGCCTGAATTGCCTATAAATGAGGATAATGCTGTGATTGACTGCAGTACCACACATATAATAATAAGGAGATGTAAAATTCCCATAGCATTTTGTTGGTACCCTGATCTGCCGTAGCTATCAAGGCTCAGAGAAAAAGAAAACTGTGCCTTATTTTCACAGTAATATACACAAACTGCAGCTCCTGTTTGTACACTGATAATCATCCTTGTGAGAATGAGAGGTTATTGGAGAGTATCTAAGGGGCCATTGCAGGGAAAGGTCAAAATGTTTCAGGAGCCTAGGAGTCTTTATGTGTGTCACTTTCAGAATGACAGTCTCAGGTCTCTTGGAATGAATTTGTGCATTTTCCTTGGAAATGGACGTTTAGTCATCACCACTTAGTCGCGGCCAGATCATGGGCAGTCAAACGGTAAATCTGCATTGGGCAGTTACAATTGCTAAAGGTCTGTTAAATAACTAGGTGGGCAGAAAAATAAATGTACTGCCATGACACTTCTGAACAGAGGAATTTCTCTCCAGAGGTGTCTGTAACAGACAGGCAGTTGGTTCAAGACACAGCCCTACCTTCAAGCGCATAGCCCATGGAGTGCTGGCAGCAGACAAAAAGACACAGACATACAGAGATTAATGCTGTTTATGATAGATAAGGAAAGGATCTCCCAGAATACCAGTTTAGGCCCTCTGTCAGGATGAAATGACTCCTCAAAGAAAAAAACAAGCATTTTGTTTACTCCTTTATTAAATTCCTGTTATTACTGTAAATGACATTTGTCTTTCCTGTTTCTTGGGGGAACCTGAAATAACGAGAAATTCATTCCCTCCATCTGGAAACAGAAAAATATATCACTTTTAACACATTGCCTATGGTCTATCCTGACAGCTTGGACTTTATGCTATGGATGCAATTTTCATACAATGAACAGTCAAATTCTCATTCATATCACAACATAAAGCTGGTTTGGTGTGTTGCCCAAATGCATTTCCAAGATTCATTGCAAAAGCAAAGGAGAGCCATAGGCATAGAGGACCATCAAGTATGCACAGGCTGAGGGGTCCTAAGCAGGATATGGATGGATCACAGGCACTTAGTGATCCATCTCAGTCAGCAGAAGAAACTAACCCAAGGTGAAGAGCCAAATGCTGAATACTCCTGCCTGTGCTGCCTGTGCTCCCTGTCCTGTGTAAGGAGTACAGATGTACCACAGCACAGGTGAGCTTCTAACTAAGAGACTCCTTGACAAAGGGGTCCTCAACAGGAAAGAGTGGATAAGCTGCTTCACTTGGGCCAAGAGAGAAGCCCTGTGGGTTCCTCACAGTAATTTTTTATGGAAAAAGGCTGTGGTACTTCACTACTTGTGCAGGGCTTCCATGAATGGCTCCAAGTCAGGCTTCCCAATATTCCTTTTTGAGCAGAGCTCTGAAGGTGTTACATTTAGGGACAATATCTGGGTGCAAGCAATAAATGCGAAACTTCATCTTTCCCTTTTTTTTTTTTCCATCTGGGCTCGAGGAGTGGAAAATTACAGTTAACTTTTAATGCAAAGTCTTAGAAGCCTGTCTTTTTAGATAGACTTGTGGTCCAGTTCATCAGGCAAGTGAGAATTTTATCTTCTAATAGTATGTCTGCCATGGACAGCACATAGTTTATAGAAGTGCCTTAAGCAATACTGTTGTCAGCAGCTCACAGGCTTGTTAGAGCATCAGTTCCTTATCAAATTCTATTTTCCAACAGGAGTCCCTTCTTATGTCATTAAACTAACACTTTAATCTTCTGGTGAAGGCTTTCTTTTGATATCAAAACATATGAAAAACATAAAGGGAAAACCTTCCCCTGGAAGGTTTCACTAATGGATTCAAACATGATTTCCTAATTTCCTTGTTGTGAATATTTTGATCAAATAATCAATTAAATTATATTAAAAGGTTAGCAATGATTATAAGTAGAAAATTGTGAAGTATAAGGTATAGAAATACCTGGAGTGCTGTGTAACCATAGAAACCTCACCAAGAAGTTACTGGACCCTTATGTTTCAGTCAAGAAACTGTGGAGACGATCACATTCACCAGTTATGCCCCTTGGAAACCCAACCCTTCCCATCTTGATTTTAATATCAAGGATTCCAGTCAATAGACCTCAGTACAAATAGCCAATGAGTGTTTTAGGATATGAATATTGATGAACTTATTAGCTATTAGAACCAATCAGTGTAAAGATTAAATTTAAGAGCAGGCATAGTATGTATATTATGTATAAGAACTTACGTAACAATGTTTTAGCAGAAAAAGATATAAAAGGGGTGGGTTTTGTTTGTTGAGTGGGACACATTTCAGAGGAGTTATGCCTTGTGTCCTCAGTGGCCCCAGATAAGAAGTGTCTGCTTATTTGCATCAAATTTGTGTTGGATAAGTTTATTTCATCCCGTTTGGTGACGCCCTAGCTAAAGCTCTTTGAAGAGCCAAAATGAGGAAAAAAGTCTGGTAAAGAGGCAGGCATGTCACTAAGGGGATAGAAGTAAAAGTTGATATAGCTGCTTGGATCCTTATCTCCATTTCCCTACACACTCATTTTTCTTTCCCAGGCCTTACTTGTTTTCTTTTCCTTGTGTCCAACACTCTACTTTCTTTACTGCCTCCTTTTCAACGTGGGTTCTGTTGGCACTCAGCTCCCCTTTGGTGTTCATGACACAATTGTGGCTTGAGACATGAAGGTGTCCATCAGGGCTGTGTTGCCTCCTGACAAAAGGATGCTTGGTGGCTCACCCTGGGGCTCACACTGTCTGTAGTCCATTCCCTGAGCAGGGCTTCCCAAAAGCCCTTCTAGTATCCAGCCCACTGCATGGCCTGCCTTCTGTGCTCTCTGCTGGACAGGACGGATTGCATCTGCAAAATGGGTTTCTCTCTCTGTGCTTGATTGTCTCCACCAAGAGCAATATTTACCAAAATGCTAGCAAGTTTGATGATTTTATCAGCAATGCTCAGCACTCAGCAGCTGCTGCTGTTTCCAGTGCCTAAAAGAAAGCTGATCCAAACCCTGAGAACCTGCCAGCAGTATCTGCAGGTCATGAACCTGTGACAAAAGAAAGCTGGGGTGTGATGCTTCCTCCTGCACAGACTGCCAGCACCATGGAAGCACTGGGGCTTGGCAATGGGAACAATGCAGACATGGGGGTGTGTTTGCTGGGGGGGACTGGAGAGGGGGGTGTTGTTTATTTTTAATACATATCTACATAGCCTTTGCTGGCTGAAAAGAATTATCAAGCACATCCGTCAAATCCATGAGTTCCCCTTCTTTTATGTACACATGGACAGAAAGAAACCAGACATAGCACAGAGTAAAAATACCATGTGTGTCACCCTGTGTCCCTCTGGCAAACACAACGCTCAGATCTCTTTATCAAAGGTCAAGTCACCTCCTGATCATGTACAAAAACCCGCTCACCTGGAGGAAAAGAGCCAAATGCACACAGCTGTGCTGAAATACCAGGTGCATGGTTAAAGGAGCTGGGAAAGGCATGTCAGCGGCTGCATGGGGTGTTTGGGGTGCTGCACTTCCAGGCTGGCTGGGCAGGGAGGGACTACTGCAGGGAGGCAATTGCATTGAACCAGGAGAAGGAGAATGTGGGGATGACTCATAACAAACCAGGATTTAAGCCTCTGCTGTTGAATTCAAAATACATCAAACCAGGGAAAAAAGCCTTTCTACTGATTGCCTTGGTGAATCGGGTTGTGGTGTTGACCTTAGCTACAGGAAGGACTAACAATCAGTTTTCCACCAGGTATCAGCTCCCATTTCTCACTGCAGTCCCATTCTGACTATTCTTGCTATAGCAGAGTTGTCTCCCCAAACTATGTTTCTCTTTAACCACCAGCTCCATTTCTTTCTGAGGGTTGAGTCACACACAGGTCTCTTCACAGGTTCCTGGGGCACAATTTCAAAAAACCTGCATCTTTTAGGGATTTACTCAAGCACAGTTCTCCCAAGCCAGAGGACAATTGGGTCTCCTGGTGATGACACATGGACCTTTACAGAGACCTGCTGAATGCATCACAGGACTGGAACAGACTTCAAGGCAGTATGAGAAGAAGAGAGTGGTGGGGAGGGGATAAAGGGATAATAATATGCCTATGGCTTCTGCATGCCTAAGAAGGGAAAATGGAGAGAGGCAATATGCTTCCTGGGGATCATGGCCTCTAGAGTACTTCAGCCTCACCAAAGTACAAAGCTCTGTTGAATCACTGCAGCTTAAGGAAATTAATGTCTCTGCAGCTGAAGGCAGGATGAAAACAGTCCATTATATGAAGGGCTGCCAATTATGGTTCTTTTATTCAAGTAGAGGAGTGATGGGCTGGTACATGTGTGCCTTGAGCAGGATGTTTTGACCATAATGTCCACTTACCTCTGTTTGGATCCCTTCCTAGCCCTAAATACCTCTGACTTCTACCACCCTTGCTCGAATGAACAATGTAATAGAGTGTGACCTCTGTTGTAAATGCAAGGAAAGATGAGGAGAAATGTTCTAGTCCCATAAGATGAGGTTAACAGCAGTCTGGAAGAGTGGAAAATAGGCTTATACCCTGTGATGCATAATGTCTGGTGGCACATTTTATTTTAGCATAAGTATACATTAGTATTCCTATTTTATTTTATCACTAACACACAGGGGCTAGTGCAGGTATCCTTATTCCTGGCAAGCAGTATATTGCTATGTAAACTACTCCATTATTCTTAACTGTGCAGCTTCCAGAATAATATTTTCAATTTGTATTTATTGTAAGTAAGATTATAAAAATTTGGACATGCATAATGATGTGGGTACAAAGAGCTTTGAAAGGTGAGGTTTTTCATTTCAATGTTCTGTGTAATACACCTGAAATATTATGACATGTTTAATAACATGCACAAGAAAACAGAACTCTTCTCTTAGTATTAATGATCCTTTTTACATAAAAGAGAAAGTGTCTTAAAAACAGAACTATAAAAAGACATTAATATCTTCTAATGTTCTTGAATAACAATCTAATAAAATTAATATAACTTTCTATTAGTGGGGCCATTTTCATTCTCAGGCTAAAAAGCAATGAGCCATGTAGGATCTGCAGTGTATGGAATATGGATATTCCTTGAACAAAGAGGCTAAATTATTTAAAAGATTATAGGGGTTAAAGTGAGTGTTCCTACTAATTTCAAACCTACTGTCACCCATGATGAAGTTTTCTGAGCATCACAATTCCTCTTCCCTCACAGCAGAACTATAAAGGATGAGAAGGTACTGTGGTATGCTTTGGTTTGGGATTTTAAAAAGGCAAGATAAAAAAAGAAAAAAAAAAAAAAGAGCAAAAAAAAATCCCGAACACTTTTATTGGCTACTCTGAAGATGTGAAAAACACTTTGGAGCTCTACCCTAAGGCTGTAGCACATACTTCTAAAGGGAATGATATTACTGCCCAGAGGACTAGAAAGTTCAAAGCAGAAATAGTCAGGATCATGCAGTGACCAAAAACAAAGGTGAGGCTCTGCAAGGACTGCAAAGGGTTACTCACCATCAGATATGTGAGCTAAGGACAAGCCACATGATGCACCTGATGAAGCAGCTCATTTTAGTGAAAGCTTTGCTTTTCCCACTAACCCTGTTACTGTGTCTCCACCCTATATTCAATATTGGGATGAGAGTTTTATAGTGTATCCAGCTACATCTAGCAGTTAAGTCAGAATAATGTGTGCTATGAAGGTAAAGGACAGCATCTACTTCATGCTTGAATACTTACTCCCTAGTAAACATCTTTATGCAGATAGTTTTTTCCAGAATCGTTATGCCAAAATAGCTCCTCCCATGTGACTGATTAGCCTGGAGCAGTTGTGAATACACTGCATTTGCACTGATTCACTTTCAGATAGTTTACCCAAACTGGAGCAACTGCTATGGATTGAATCTCTTACACTGGAGGCAAAAATGCACAGGTACAAGCTGTCCTTTGATGAACTCCTTTGTAAAAAACACCCCCGTTTCAAAGCAAGTCCAAATGTTTGGTGAACATTTCAGCCATTGAAAAGATAGGTTTTGTGATGAAAGTCTTTTCATTTAAAATGCACTAGCTCTCCCTCAGACACTCTCAAAGCATCCATGTATTTTGGAATGTGCTGTTACCCAACTCAAAACTTACTTACCCTTTACAATTTAGAATTTTTATCTGAAAACTGTTAGGTTTTATCCCCTGAGTAATACACACAGTAGGTAATCACCTCCATTGGTGTAGCAGAGCAAGAAAAAGACCCCATATTAAAGATCATAAATTCTGTGTTTCTGCTTTCCTTCCTTTCCAGTGAACTATTATCTTTTGTTACCAGAGTTCTGCTTCAAGACCCTGCTAAGAGCAAACTTCTTTGGACATGATGCTGTGCAGACATACAATAGCAATTTTATCATAAACTTCAGTGATTTTGCATCTTTGTTTTCCTTTTGGGACTGAGCCAAAATGTCCAGATGCTGATTCCTAAGACACTGATGGGGAAGTTAGGCTAGCCAGGTCCTTCTCTGGTTAGCATCACTCCATTCTCTCTACCAACACATCTGAGATGGTTAATGTTAGTGAAAATACATAGTACTTTGTTCATGAAAGCAAATATAAATTGCCAGAAAAAATATTGGATTTTTCTCAATAAGTACACTTCCAGTAAGGCCAAATTTTTTTTATAGAAGATCTAGATGTTGTTAATCTGTCTAAGCATCCAATGTCAATGTTGTTGGATTTGGTTTTCTTCAGGAAAAAATATTTATTTCTTTAGAAGTTTCATTTGAATTAAATTAAATATGAATAAAAATTAAAATGTGGGTAAAACCCCTTAGATGATTGAGAAGACTTAAACCAAAATATCTTCATAATTCTTCCTTCCAAAGAAAATGTTGTATCTTGGATTATCATTCAAATTTAAAGCTATTTATTGTTTGCTGCATGCTGAAACATTTTCAAAACAGAAACAGCAGCTTCTTAACAGTTAGATTATCCCTTCTGTATAGAATAGATTTATAGACATCCATATCAAGGAACAAAGAGGTGGCTGATATTTCCTTACTATGGGCCTTTTTAGAGAAATAAGCCCTAAATAGTTACAAGAAAGGCTCATGGGAAAGAATAAACTCTTTTAAGGGAAACCCAGAAAAATTTTAGTCTGATCTGATGTGAACCTTCTTGACTTCCATGCTTAAATGCATTATTTAGTAAAAACACAATTTCCTCCTTTAAAATTGCCCTTAATTAAGACCTGAATACAGCCTTAATTATGTTATGAGACAGTTTCTCCTTTTGAATAACAAATTAAAATGGGAATATCTAATGCCATGTTCAACTAGCACGCAATTGTTTCCTGCCCAGAGGGCCTTTTGGGAACGGTCCACAGCTGTGTCTGCCAAGCCCTGCCTGGGCATTGCAGGGGAGAGTGCTTGTTGGGACTGATCCAAACCACAGGCTGGGTGGACAGGTTATTAGATGTGTTAAAAATGGGCTGGACTGCCAGAATCAGAGGGCAGTAAGCAGAGTCCCAGTGCCCAGTGGGCAGGATGGAATGGATGGAATATGTCGGGGGTTGATTGTCTTCATCAGTTACACAGGCAATGAGGCAGAACAAAGCCTCAGCAAATTTGTGGATTGAGTTAAATTGGAGGCACTTGATATGCAAAGCAGTACAGATTTAATTCAAGGGGACCTTGGTAAATTCAGGGATAGGACCAATAGAAATTTCAATAAGTTCAGCAAGAAATGCAAAGTGCTCCATCTGGGACAGAGTAACTCCACTGTTACAAACATAATACACATGGGAAACAGACTGGCTCACTGTTGAGCAGGACCCAAGAGTTATGATGGACATAAGGCTCAACCTAGAGTATACTGTCCTCACAAATAAGTCAAGCTGCAGAGCAGAGTTTACATGGAGGAGCAAGGCCAACAGGAAAAAGGCAAGGAGCCTCATCCCCTTGGCCCTGGTGAAACCACACCTTGCAAAACTCAGTCCAGTTTTGAGTCTTCCAGACCATGAGGGCTGTGGAGAAACTGGAAAGGGGCCAAAGGATGGCTATACAGATGGTCAGTACCTAGAATTCCAACAAGGAGATGTTAAGGGATCTGGGATTGTTTGGTACTGTGAAGAGAAGGTTAAACAGAGACCTAACTGCAGTCTGTAGAATTTAGTGGAGAGATAGAAACTTCTTTCAGCAACAGCAGTAAGAGAATATATAAAAATTAGCAACAGTCACAGATTGTGATATGGGAGGTTCAGGTTGGACATTGATTTTTTATCAGCACTGAAACAGCTTGTCCAAGAAGTCTGAAAATTATCCATTGTAAGTGTTCAAGTCAGCTAGTAAAGCCACACTGCTTCAGTGCTGGTGACCTTCAAAGAGGAGGTTGGAGAAACGGTGGCAGAAATCCCTCTAACCAACATTAGTCCTGGTTCTTACACAGACTTGCCTAGGGTTTTTACACAACTTTATGTGAATTTTACTGTGGGGCTGTCTCCAGCTGCCTGCTCCACCTTTCCCCTGGTACTTGCCCAACAGCCCAGCCCAGCACCCTGGCTGCCCACATGCAAACTGAGACCTGAGGCACATGGCCAGTGCCACCCACTCCAATGGGGAAAAGCTGTGAGAAACCCTCAAAGCATACAGAAGGTCCTGTCACCACCACAGCTGTTTGCTAGGCTAACTTTACCTGGCAGTCTGGGCTTTGACCCATTTGCAGGCACAGCTTTTTCAAGCCTTTCAAGAATGAAGCAACAGAACTGTTGTCCACTCTTCCCACTTGGACACTTCTAAATGCATGGTAAATCAAGGACACTGTTGTAGAATGATAATGTGTCTGTACGTCAGTAATAGTCACAAAAATATCTTTGCTGAAAGGATTAGCACATGATAGGACAATTCTAGCTTTGTACCCAGCATGTTCAAAATTCGTGTAGTCCTGGGGACAGTCAGTCATAGAAAAGATAATTGCAAGATTCTTACTTGGGACAGAAAAAGAACCATTTTTCTCAAACACATGATAGATTACAAAATGGCTGAATCTGCTCTTTTGTGGAAATTCATTATCCCCTGTTACCAGAAACAATTCATTGATGTAAGGAAAACTCACCTTTTCCAGTGATACACAATAAATCCTTGCTTGTCAACTTTACCCTGAAAAATGCAAAGCATCCTGTAAGAAGCAGCCCAGCTATGACCTTCCAAGTACAAAAAGCTCTGTTTTTCTGAACTAAAAATCTAACCTTCCTAGGAAATACAAGGACAGTAATTTGACTGTGATGATCATCTCATTAACAGAATGGTATCCCTTGTCTCCATTGTTAATAAAATATATATTCACACAGAAAATGGCCTGTTTAACCCATCATTATTTTTTGATATAGATACACTATTTTTTTTTCTCTCAGTGGATAAAAACAAGTTTAATGTTGGACACATAATATAATGTTTCCCTTAAAATATCTTTGTATGGGACAGTAAGCTGAGAATAGAGAAGACAGGGTGATTGAAACTTTCTGGGCTTTGGTGCTTCTACAGAACAAACGCTGTCATAGAGACCTTCAGGGAGATTTATCAGACTTCATGTGCTTATACTTGAGCCAGCCACCCTCCTTCAATGTCCAAGCAGGCAGAGAGGTATGGACAATTCAAGGAAAAAATTCACTGTATCCCGGTGCAGACGTGCAAAATAAGTGAATTGGTTGAATTACAAAAGTTTTTCTCCCTCTCCATTTCACAGAAGGGGACCCAGTGGGCCAGCTCAGGTGTAGATGTGTGTACTGCAGACACCTCAGGTGAGGTGAGACTATCCCTAACCCTGATGTGGGCTGTTTTCCTTAATGAGAAGGTAATCTGTTTGCAGAAAGAATTTCAAAGAATGATGCCCCACTGTAAGATGTGAAATTTGCCTCTTTGTTTCAAGAAAGACACAGTTGTCTCTGTGCAATATGCCATGGATTGGAGCCTCAGTTGCCTATTTGTGAGAGTTGCATTTGACCTCCAAGTAGTATCTATGGACTGGAAGCAGCTGCATCTTGACCAGTCTCACAAAGATTTCTGATTCTCTAAGTTGACTGGAAATACTCTTTACATACATCCCCTTTTTGAAGACTTTTGCAAAATAACTGCTTTTCAGAGGCATGATGACTCTTCTCAAATTCCCTCTTTTTTTCCCACACAAATATACTCAGATTGTACTTTTAAAATCCTTTCTCAGGATATGTGGTTTTGTTTTTCCTTTTCACAGCCTCTAGGATCTTGCTGATCTTGCAGTCCACTATGCACTATTCTGTTTTCCTTCTGAACAGTTATTTTTGCAGCCTGACAAACTCTGATTGCTTTTCCTCAACTTAAAAAAAGGAACTTTAGCATTTCTGTTTCTCCTTTGAGTCCCTGATATCCCATCTGGGCTCAGACTGTGCAAACCATCCAAAACTGCATATTCAGCTTTGCAGTTTCAAATCTGTTATAAATGATGCAGCAGTCCCTTTCTTTTGGCTTCTCCTATCAAGTTGATGCCTTTCAAATGCATCATTCTTTTTAGAGCACAGTACTTTTCAGATGTCTGTGACTGTCTAGCTGTCATACTCTTCTTCATTTAAATATAGCTATTAAGCATAGTGTGTCCAATCCATTAATATTAAAATAAAAATAGCTACCTTTGGTGTGTCTTGCTTTCAAGAAGATCCATTTTCATTCATGAATACACAAAATCCTTACCACTGATGTTTCCACTGGGGAGGAATTCCAGAGTGTTTGAGGTGCCTTAGGGTTTCTACCTTTTGCTCCAGTTTCTCAAGTCTTCTCTTCCACTTTTCTTTTTCCACTTCCACCACTGCCATGGAGAGTGGCTAATGTGATGACTAACATAAGCCTTGACTCAGAGTGAGTATCTCTGACCAGGCTCCCATGTAACAGAAGATAAAAGAAGAAAAATTGTTGAAAGAGCTTGAAAGAAAAGGAGAAGGAGGGATTTTCATGCTGATTCTTTGTCAGATTGTTCATTAATTAACACTAATAAGCTGCAGTTCATAACCAAGATGAGCCAAACCTCTTAAATGCCCAGTTAGCTGCACAACCCAGAAATTTCCATCTCTATTACAGAGTTTCTTTCTTTGGGGTTCTTTCTACCTCTTTTCTAAATCAAGAGAAAAAAAAGACATGTTTGGGAATTTCTGCTACTGGATAAGAGTCAGATAGGATATGCTGGGAAATAGAAAGAATGACTTTTAAACACAATAAAGGAAAAGTTCGGAAAAAGTGTCTTTTGTAAATTTGACTTTCCAGCTAAGAAGTATATCTTCTCCCTGTTTGCTTTAATTCAGCAATTTGTTTCTGGAAAAAAAATAACAGAAAAATAAAAACAAATAAAATATAAAATAAAAAATAATTTTAAAAACCATCAAAAAACAAACAAACAAACAATCAATGACAAATAAAACCAAAATACCAAACCAAACCAAAACTCCCCATACAAATAAACAAATACATCAAAATGATTACTGGTTTGAGTGCAGAGGGAAGAATTCATGCTAATGTCATGGAAAAGTGAAAGGCTCTGTGGGGCCTAGTTGCCAGCTTGGTTTAAACCACAACAATTATATCATAAATACTAGGCTGTATGAAGTGCATGGATGTGGTTTCTTTTTTGTGGAATGAAGAGAACCATCCAGATTGCTGATTTTGAGACGAGCTCCCACCTTCCACACCTTGCACCTGGGGATGGGATGCAGTAATTGGCCCGATAGAGGAGCCTGACCTCCTTCTGCGCTGTGGAAATTGTCAGTAAGATGCATTGGGTTGGGGATTAAATCAGCCTGGGGGGTCTTGGCTGACTCAGAAATAAAGCTGATATTTCCAGGAAGGGAATAACAGAACATTTAGAGCTAAGAAGCCTTCTGATCTGAGAGAGTGTTCACAGACATGCAGCTTGAATGTCTTTGTTGCATCAGTATCCTTAATCATAAAATCATAGCCTATGCTGAGTTAGAAGGGACCCATTTGGATCATCCTGTTCCCTTAGAACCTTTACAATGTCTTTGTGACCTGTTAAATCAGCTGCTGATACAAACTTGCAAGTAAAATGGTGGTTTTCTTTAATTTATTTAAAGAGTAGCAGTGGTAACAATATGAAGTCACAGTCAATATTTTTTTTCTAGGAAGTAGCACTCTGCACTTCTCAAATGAACTCTCTGAACTTTTAATTTCTGGAGTCTGAAAACTTTTAATTTCCAATAGGCTAGAGTGATTCACTAAAATTATTATCACAACAAAGAGACAACACAATTTCAATGAAAAAGAATCATTATTATTCAAGAATTGTGTTAATAAAGTAATTTTTAAATGAATGAATACTTTGTTACTTGAAACTTTGTAATAGGTATAGTGTTTTCTTCTCCCAGTGTCACCTAAATGTCCGTGAGGATTTGTACAGACCTGCTACTCCTGTGGCAGCTAGTTGTCTCTGAAGCTGTGTTGTTTGGACCAGTTGCTTTCCAAACAGAAGTGCTGTCTCTCTAAGGGAGCAAGGTACCCTGCCCTGCACACAGCCTGGTGGGAGCAGGGCTGTGCTGTTACCAGACAAGCCCTTGTACCACATCATGTAGCTTTACTGCCTCAGGTGTTTACCAGCTTAGTGTCTCTGCTTTGCATTCCAGGTCCTAGTGAGGACGTGTCCATGGAGAACTTGTGACTGACTATCATTTATCTCCAGGCAGTGGATTTGAAGGCATGTGATAAGGTGCCCCTATGATAGACCATAAACCAGTGTCAAGGCATCCAGCAGATATCCAAGCTGATTCAATCCCATCCATCAAATAAAGCACTAAGGCTCCAGCCTTGTCTCCTCCAAACCACACACTCACTCTTGTGAATGAGCACAGTGTCAGTTTGCTCACTGGAGCGTACTGTGATCCACTCGGCTCGCTAAGACAGCAGAAGAATATCCACCATTTTTACTGAGTGATTAAAAGCT